>JAFFST010055490.1:94442-116760 GCA_022414735.1 Noturus placidus
TATATACACACACATGCACACACACACTAAGTGTACATCGCTGTTGCATCATGTTTTTATTGTTTACATACTTGTAAAACGAAACGGATCTCAGGGTTGGGGTACCTCCTGGGGTCTCTGCAACCGTGGTGAGCAGAAAAGCATCAACATCATCATCAAACAAACATCAACTGACGCTCGCGCCTGTACCGGCATGTTCGTTTTCGTGCCCTGAAATTAAGACCTTGACTGAGGTGAATCTCAGAAAGACGGAAGCGCTCGTCTGGGAATCGTGGAGTTCCAGATCCTGTGGAATAAGATCAGGAAGTGGCTGGTGAGTGACTGACAGCAGGACGTACTATATTTGTACTACAAGGGTTTTCCAAGATTCGGACCCCCGGGGTTCTAGATCTTTCGTTCAGCTACGACTCGAAAGCGTGACACCGTGCTCTTCTTTACTTCCTGGTTTCTGTCCACCATCTCTGCAGGGAATTTTCCGGGAATTTGACCTGGACAAATCAGGAACCATGAGCTCGTATGAGATGCGATTGGCCGTGGAGAATGCTGGTAAGGCGTCTATTCCCAGTCGTATTTGTTTTTCAGGCGTATTATTACTTCTGAAAAGGAACCACAGTGAAGACCGGCGTAAGCTTCCATGCTGCGCGCTCGCAGTTTCAGAATTCGACTAGACAAAACGAGTTCCACTAATAGCAGCCTTTCTCTACGCACCCACTGATTCAATCTCTCTCTCCGTGTCCAGGTTTTAAGCTCAACAACAAGCTGAACCAGGTCCTCGTAGCGCGTTACGCCGACCAAGACCTGATCGACTTCGACAACTTCATCTGTTGCCTGGTCAAACTAGAGGCCATGTTTAGTAAGTAGCTGCGCGTGATGCGATTTTCAAAGATGTGTCCGCGATAACGAGTTGCCAGTTTATTAGGAACGCCTACATATGGCTGAAATATGTTAGATACAGGTTGTTTAGATGTGTCGCTCTGTTCGACGTCACTTCCTGTGGGGGACAAAAATCGCACTTTGTTCCGGTCCACTGTCCATAAACTTCGGAAGCGCTGACACTGGAGACTCCTTCCATAAATGTTTCATAAACATCTCCTTGTAGAAAACGTGTCATTATGATATTATAATCTGTTTATTTATATTTTTCCTATTGGATCACATTGTAGGTGTGCACAGGAATGTGGGAGGTTTTGTTCTGTAAATATTAATTATACCGAATACATCTCCGTCCAAACAGGAGCCTTTATGCAGATGGACAAAGACGGCAGCGGGGTCGCCGAACTGAAGCTCTCTGAGGTGGGTTGTGTTCGTGTAATGTGGTACTTTTATAGAGAACGAACGTGTCGATGAACTCAAAACGGCTCCTCCAAAAGTACCGGAACACTACTTCCAAGGCCGGTTCTATTGTTTTCGCTGTACATCGAAGACGTTTGGGTTTGAGATCAGAAATTTCAGCTTTCATTTCCTCATATTTACATCTAGACGTGTTCTACAGCTTAGAACGTGGCACCTTTGGTTGGAAACCGGCCATGTTTTCAAGCGATCAAAAAATATTGGAACGCAACTGGTTGGTGTTTCTGGCTGCCCAGGTGTGCACTGAATGTCTACTCTTGGTTTGAGCTCTGGGTTTCACCTGTGAAGGCTGCATGAAGACCAGAGAGCTGTCTATGGTAGAAGAGGGAGAATCATTGGGAATAGCCGTTACAACAATTTCGGCTTGGGCTTGCATGGCTGCTTCTGGAACATTCTCAGTCATCTTTACTGATTGACGGAACACGTTTAAACACGTCTAGACGTAAATATGAGCTGAAATTCTGATCTGTTGTGTCGTACTCGTCTTTTGAGCTCAAACCCAGATGTCTTCAATGTGTAGTGGAAACAGCCCTGCTGTTCCAATACTTTTAGAGGATGCCAAAACATTTTTGTTTTAATGTACATGAAATGGGAGATCTCACTCAGTGGAGTTAGCTCTTGAGTTCAGGAGTTACCTCTTGTCTGTCTCGGTCACAGTGGCTGTACCTGACCATGTGCGGCTGAGTCTCCTGACCCAAGCTGCGTCGAGAGGTTTCCGGACGAGGATCACAACCGGAGCGTCGACTAACCCTCGGACGCAGACAAAACCGTCGGCCTTAACCACTTCAATGCTAACTTATACCCACCTCGGACACCTTATTATGTTACCGACTATGCAACGTGACTAGCTTAGCCACCTCAAACTACACGATTTGTGCTGCAGTCCACACACACACCGCTGCATGTATATGAGGAGCGAACAAATCTCACACGTCACTGATCTTATTTCATAGCTTGTGATTATAACCTAGAATATACAGTATTTTCTCTTATTTGGATTTGTGTAATGTTTTATTTTGAAAACCGTAGACCACTACATAGCCAGTGCGTATCCGTGAAATAACCCGGTATATGATTAGGTGTGTGCCGGCGATCGGTTAGACGATACGTCGTAATGTTCAGCGTGCATGATATTAATCTTTGGCACGTTTATCCAAACTAAGAAAAAATTTATATATACATATATATATAAAAAGAACCATTTAAAGTTAAAGTGCTGCAGCTAAACACGGTGATCGTGTTCAAACGTAACATCACGGTGATATCGGAAACCAGGACTGATGATGCTTCGTTAATCACGACAACCATCATGATGTAAAACTTGATATCGGCACACGCCTAATACCGCTTCACTATGTGCTCGTGTGTAACCTGATATGAGCTTTCTGCCATTTTAGCCTTAATGAAGAGTATTTTAATAGTTTTTATTTCATTCTAGGTTTTCTCAAACAGTGCTGCTTAACAATAAAGTCATGATGATTAAAAAATGGGTTTGTCTTTATTTAAATTATTTTATTTAATGCTTGTCTTTATTTTAGCACAGCGGCTACAAGGAGCTAACTAGATAGCACTGATGAGCATCACCTGCATGCCTGTAAATGAAAACGCTGAGATAAAATCTATACGCCGATTCCAAAATGGCCGCCTGGATCTGTGAGGAATAAAAAAAACACTCGAGGTTTTATTCCTGAAGTGTTTCATTCCTCTTACACCACAGCATTTGGCAACACTGGTTTTTTTTTTATTACAGAATGACAGTTTTTTTTCTATCCCTTTATAGTTGCATTGAACATTCTGGAACGTTATGATGCCAAAAAAGCACCAAAGTGTAAAAATGTTAACTCCTGACACTGGAGACTCCTTCAAAATAAAAAAAAGGAGTTCAGGAAACGTCTCCTCACAGAAAACAATCACCATATCCATGATTGATTATGGATTTTTTTCCCCCTCCCCCTGTGCAGGTTGTTGCTATAGAAACGATAACGTACTCAAACGAGCGCGTTAATATAAACTTAAGAAGTAAAACGTTCCCAAGCCATTCCTTTGGATGTTGACATTTCAAACACAATTTTTAAAATGTATTTATTAATCTCTGTTCACGGAACAATGATAAACAATTCACAGTCGGAGATGAGTCGTAGATACTACTTCTCTTTGGCCTCCTTCCCCTCGAGCAGTCCGAGGAGGGTGGCGTCGGCCTCGAGCAGCGTGGTGTCGGTGGTTGCGCCCAGGAAGCGCGAGGTCAGCTCGAGGTCCTCCAGCCTGAGCCGAACGAGGCTGCCCCACCGATAATTATCGCTGTCCGTCTTGGGCCGCTTACACACGCAGTGGAACTTTCCACCGAAATCGATGTACAGGTCGTCCTGAACCACGTGGAAAACTTTGCCGATGACGATTTTGTCCTTAGCCGGACCCATCTGGATCAACGGCGAGTGACGCAACAGTGATGCGAAGGATTGGGTGTCGTCCGACGAGCTCTTCTGAACCTTGTAGATCTGCGAGGGGGGGGGGACAAATGTTTACAGTGAACCTTCACAAGTAATTACAGTTCAGGAGGATGATGGGAGGGCAGCATTTGGCCACTACGGCTTCGGAATACAAATGTAATTAAATTCAGACTGTCAAATTGGCTCTAGTAGTGGAATCTCGTATGGAATTAACCCCTCGAGTCCTTGCCGTTCTAAGGAAATAAATCGCTGATGGGGGCGGTGTGATGAAGCGTCGCTACCGTCGAAGTTGATTTCACTAGCTATTTTCCAAGAAGAGCACTTTATTTCTCATTACACCACGGTGGCGTGCTATGCAGCCCAAGTTTACGAACTGAACAATCCCGCTTACAGGTAACGTTCGCAAGTAAAGTTCTGTTGTACGGCTGTAAAAACAGTCCCTTGCCAACCGCAAGTTTAGAGAAGGAGCCTCCTGCGTCAATACTTTGTAGCGGTCAGACGTAAACCTGGAACCGTAAAGTTCTCCTTCATGAGAAAACCTTCGGGACTTTGGGGGTTCTCCAACATGATGAGTGGAGTTTTATTATTATTATTAAATCCATGAGAGAGAAGAGTGGGTGACGAAGAAACGACTGTTTAGAGCAATACAGTGGGAGATGATAGGAACTAATGTTCCGTGGCCGTAACTATAAACGGATAAATAGTTAAGACATGTTTATTTTATATATTATATTATATATATAGCACGTTTGCCTCACACGTCCAGGGTTCGAGTCCCGCCAGGGCCATGTGTATGTGGAGTTTGCATGTTCTCCCCGTGTGTCGGGGGTTTCCTCCGGGTACTCCGGTTTCCTCCCCCAGTCCAAAGACATGCATGGTAGGTTGATTGGCGTGTCTAAAGTGTCCGTAGTGTATGAGTGTGTGTGAGTGTGTATGTGATTGTGCCCTGTGATGGACTGGCACTCTGTCCAGGGTGTAACCCCGCCTTGTGCCCGATGCTCCCTGGGATAGACTCCAGGTTCCCCGTGACCCTGAAAAGGAGTAAGCGGTTGAAGATTGATGGATGGATGAGATAAAATTTTGCGGAGGTATAAGAGGAACAAAACAGCTCAGGGTGCTGGCAGTGACTCAATAGCACCACCCTGTGGTAGATTATTTTCCTGTAAAAGCAGGACACTGAATGTAGGGTTATATTTCTCACTGAATGGATAGACTGATATGAAACTGATGTATTTGTATATATTAAAGATTTAAATTTTACACTGAGCTTTTTGGGTAGTTGTTTTTTTTTTAAAGCACGCAATCTGACATGTAGTGAAATACACTGTATTCTAATCATCTTCTTGAGACCAGACCTTGGTGTCCCGCTGCTGTTGTTTGAGCTCGGAGTGAAGCTCATAAGCGGCAGCAAAGCCACTTTTCTGTTTCTCTTCTTCTCCTCCTGTAGAAACGCCTTCATGGCCGCTGCTGTAAAATCTGCTCCCGAGAAAAACTTCACGTTTCGGTAATAAACTCGTTCCTCCGCGTCTCGCGCTGCTCACAACCTTGTACAGAGCCGCCATTTTAAGACTGGATCGCGCCCAAACGGCGAACTCTTCAACGTCTAGTCCCCTACATAGTGCGCATACACAGCTAGCTTATATACTATGTAGTGTTTATATACAGTACTGTTTGGGCTTTAGCCTTTTTTTTAGCGTCATGTCATTGCATGGAACATGGAGAGATTTTGTAGTTATAAAGTTATAAAAATTTTTTGAAAACCCCTCCATTTATGAATATATCATTTAAATATAAAAAATGCTTTTTTTTTTATTTTATTATGTAAAGGGTTTTGAATGTCTTCTTGACAAACGTTTAACAACGCGATTTGCTCTGAAGATTAATGGTCTCTCTGGGTTTCCGTAGTGACGTATAATTGCGTCGCCGAAAACACGCTGGATTATTATAATTTAATATATATATATATATATATATATATTATTAAAATGATTGTTAAAAATATTTATTAATGAAGATAATTTACCAACAATATGACATATTTCTACAATCATATCCAACACGAAAAGTTTCAAAAACCGGACACAACACAGCTATATATAAATTATTATTATTATTATTGTATGTGGAGATAATACACGGCATAGTGCTTCCAAAGCAAACAAAAAAAAAAAGAGAAACAAACAGAATAGGAATAAAATGTAGGTCTACATATTTGTTTTATTTAAAAAAAAAAAAAAAAAAAAAAAGACACTGTCATTCAGTACAAGCGTAAATGTTATGAGTGTATTATACATAGCACTTTGAGTGCACAAGTGTCCAACTAAAGTCACCAACCATGATGGCAGCTCAGTCAACTCAGTCCAGACGACCTGAGACACAGAGAGACGAAAAAAAAGGAGACATGAGATGAGATCAGGAGAGTCAAACTTTAAATGACCCATTACTGACTAAATACCTTTATCAAAGTCTTCTCCAAGAGGCTGAACAACAAGATGTTTATCACGTGCGGACGGAAATTCTACACAAACAGCACAACATTAGCTGTGAATTCACGCTAGCATAGAATTCCTGGGTTCATTTGCTCCAAATCCCGCCTCCTCTACTGCGATTGGTCCAAAGTAACCGATCCTCGTGTGCTATCCAATCAGCGGCCACTTTCACAGACCCACTATCCAATCATGACGCAACAAGCATACTTGCACGCAAGCTAACCGTATATTATCGTGTGCCGTTCGCGTAAACATTATACAAATAGATTATTTGAGTCCGTTTGTGTTTGAGTAAATGTCACATACTGTAAAAAAAAATGCTACAATTGGAAAGTAACAGTTTAAAAAGGAATATTTACCAAGGCGAGAATCCTGGAGCTAATCAGTCTCGTTTCTTCTACTTCTTCTTCGAATCGATGGAGCGTTATAGCGTGTTTCCGCCACCTGCTGGACTGGAAGTGCAACACAGCTGTAAATATCTGTAATTTTTTCCATAATCCCCCCCCATCCTATTCACTAACCTTGTATCCCTTCAAAATTCAACACTGCTGTGCAACGCCCTAAAGATTCAATGCTTATTTTTCACAAACTATATTTTTAATGTCTGTCTTGCAGTGGTTTTCAAGAACACCCTAGTTCTATACTCTTCACATCACATCCAAGGTTTGACCACGGTTGGCTCTATGGAAGCACCTTAAGTGTCTACGGTGTGGACTTTACACCCAGACGTACGATCAGATTTGTGTTCTGCTGGTGCAACAAAGGTGCTACATTAGGTGTAGCTCTTCTTTACGTACAGCTCTTCACTTTCTGGGATATCCGTAAACCATTCTTTCTCAAAATTAAAGTCTCTTCCTTCATGCACTGTGCAATGGAGGACAGAGGACAGCTTAAAATCAACTTGTCCTTCAAGACCCTGTGACGCAAGACTATGACGCAATACACTGTGACGCAATACACTATGACTTCATAAAATTCTAATTCTAAACTCTAAACTCCAAATTCTAAAATAGTAATAGTGCTTCATTTGGGGCCTGCATCACACCACCATGTTGATTGGATTTATTTCCTATAACGCTGAGTGGTTTTATTGCTTACATTATTATCTTTCCTAATTCATAAGGCGACGACGCAGTGAACATGGAGGTCTTTGTTGTGTCGCCGTTTTCAAGGTTTATTCACTGTACCGTTCCACACGAGTCGACTGTTCACGACCTGATCGGAGTGTTTAACCCCGGAGAGGTAAGCTGAAGAGTGTTCATTTAGTTTAGAGTAGGTATTAGCTAGCTATCTTGGCTAACACGATGAGCTAAGTTACAGAAATGGCGTTGACTGGTGTCTTACCTTGTGTAGATATTATTAGGTTTCTTATTTAAAAACACAGTTGGGACACACCGTAAAAACAACAGTTATGTAGGTCTGAGGAATTCATATTGTATGACGAGAACCAAATGACAAACTATTAATACAAAGTAATTAAAGCAATACACTTGTATTTGTATTGTTGGAAGATTGCTGTGGTGTAAAAGGATTCAAACACAGAACGTCCTGGTAAAGCAAATAATGAAGTATTTTTAAGCTCGTACTAGTATCTGCTGCATCACACCACCCTGTTGTTGAGTTCATTAATCTCCTATAACGCTGTGTGGTTTTTATTGCTTTCATAATTATCTTTTATATTTAGGGCATCTCGTGTGTGGACTTCTACGTGAAGAACAATGGCCGAATATCAGCTGGTGATGAGAGACTACAAGCTGGAGCGGTTTATCGCCTCGAGCCTCGCTTATGTGGAGGCAAAGGAGGTAACTGTATTGTACGTCCTCAGAAAATCCCCAGAGACAATAATAAACAAAAGAAGGTTACAACTTGCAAGCCTCCTCTTTTACACTCCAGTTGCTTTCTGGATTTTCGGAACTGGTTTTCTAACCACGTTTAACATGGTTGCGTGACAGGTTTCGGCTCCATGCTGCGAGCTCTCGGGGCGCAGATCGAGAAAACCACCAACCGAGAGGCCTGCAGAGATCTGAGTGGACGCAGACTCCGAGATGTCAATCACGAAAAAGAGTAAGGCCACACGCTCGTTGAACGCTGCGTGTCGTGTTGGAACTGAATTAGGGGAAGTCAGCAAGGGTGCACTAAATATGAAAAACGTTTTGGTGTAATAATAGTGTTTGATATGAGAGGGACAAGGCTGTGTTTGTGTTCGCATGAGCACAGGATGGCGGAGTGGCTGAAGAAGCAGGCCGACCGTGACGCGGAGAAGGAACAACGGCGCTTGGAGCGGATTCAGAGGAAACTGGCCGAGCCCAAACACCGTTTCACGGACACCGAGTACGAGCAGCAGTGTCACAATCTTTCTGAGAGACTGGAGGACTCTGTGCTTAAAGGTTTTGTTCATTTATTTATTTTTACAAAAATCAGCTTTTTCTCGTACATGTATACAACAGGACAGTATCTGGATAATTTGATCTGTAAACAGTAAAATGTAAATTGTCTAGGTGCTTTAATTGATTTATAGATCATTTGATTAGAGTCTTGTTTGTTTCCTACTTCCAGGCATGCAGGCTTCATCCAGCAGCGTGGTACAGGCAGAAGAAAAGCCGCTTCGTAAACGCCCCGCTATCAAAAACGGAAACGCGTCTTCAAAGAAGAAATGCTTCTGGTGAGAAATCCAGCGGTCACAGTGCTCTGGAAAACGAGGGCATTTCATATGGGGATCAATCCATATTACTCTACCCTTGCGTGCATGCTGTTAGCCATTTAAACACCCTGTATTATGTAATAAGAATGCAAAGAAGGTTCTCTCTCAGATCCTATAATGTCAAAACAGAACTTTAACTTCTTGACTGTCCTGATTTCCCCAGGACCGGCCTCGAGGACCTTGAGGACATGACAGTTCGGAAGGCGAGAGTGATGAGAGTGAAGCTGAAGCTTCTTCCTCGTCCTCGTCTTCTGGCGCTGGCCCTTCCTGCAGCTCACGGCAAGCAGCAGTACCAACAACTAGGGAGCAGGAGAAGGCAGAGTCTCAAGGCCGACACAGCAGCAGTTCCAGCGCCGACTCAGCACCCTGCTCCCCGTCTCCCAGCCAGGAGAAAGCAGAGTCTCAGGACCGACCCAGCAGCAGTTCCCGTGCCGACTCA
Source organism: Noturus placidus (assembly GCA_022414735.1). NCBI lineage: Eukaryota > Metazoa > Chordata > Actinopteri > Siluriformes > Ictaluridae > Noturus > Noturus placidus. Next base: position 103,869 of record JAFFST010055490.1, read on the forward strand.
GCACCCTGCTCCCCGTCTCCCAGCCAGGAGAAAGCAGAGTCTCAAGGCCGACCCAGCAGCAGTTCCCGTGCCGACTCAGCACCCTGCTCCCCGTCTCCCAGCCAGGAGAAACCAGAAGAGAACAAGGAACCTGGACAGATGGACCACAGTGAAAAAGAAGACGACAAGCAGAACGTCAGCAATCAACAGGAAGCTGAAAAGGACAGAACTGTGGAGATGAAAGATTGTGCAGACACACAGCCAGTTCATCCAGAGGTGAGCAGTTTGTTTACAGAGAAATATGACTTTTTTTGCATGCCAATCACACACGCACATCACATTTCACTGCAGTACTCATTGCAGACCTCCTCTATCTGTCTATCAGGAAGCAGACGCTCCATTAAACCTACTGTCTGTGAGTGGGGTGGATGAGCTGGAGGCTCTGGGTCTGGAGCGGTTGAAGGCCGAGCTGATGAAGCGAGGGATGAAGTGTGGAGGGACACTGCAAGAGCGTGCCACTCGCCTGTACTCCGTCAGAGGTCTGAGTGCTGATCAGATCGACCCGACACTCTTAGCCAAACCCAGCAAGGGCAAAAAGAAATGACCAGGACATGTAGAGTTTTGGGGGGTTTTTTTTTTATTCCCTTTTTATTTTGTAAAATGTCATTTCTCGCTTTAAGACAGAATGGAAAGGAGGCTTTCTGTCTGTTAACATAACTAGGTGCCTTTATCCTGATACCGTATTGTAGGAATAAACTGGATAATTTCATACTAAAGAGAATAATTTTAATGTTTATGGGAAGTAATAATGGAATGGTTTTGGCTTATTTTCAGCCGATTGGGCTGTTAAATGCGTACACTCGTATGTATTTTTGTGTTTAACTGTTACTTGTAATACTGTAAATAAAGCTCGGGTGGAAAAATGACAAAGTAGATTTTTCTCTTCACAAATGTCCTGTATGTTTAGTGTCCTAATTTTGCTCCTCGGGTTTGGAGCTACAGATTTAATTTTATATATATTTTAATGGAGATAAGTGTCTCAAGCAACCGAATGATCCCAAACTCATCATACATGTGATTCAAAAGTGTATACACTTGGTAAATTAATCCTAAATGTACTCGTCAGGGTGCTTTCAAGCACAATATGATCAAAAGATAACTGTTACATGGCTAAAAGCTATCGGCAGCCATTTTGAATCTGGAAAGTTGATTCGATTAAAAATTGTAAACCGCCTGTATGGCACACAGCCGCTAGCTTTCTCACAGAAGCAACTAAAATACATCACCAACCGACAAATTAGCACTCAAGTCTCTCGAAACACACGCCAAATATTTCAACAGAAACCTATTTAATGTGTTTCAGGGTTGAGGTTACCTTTTAGCATAGCTGTGTTTTCAGATGCTAGGAGAGGGAGCGAAACTAGAGGCCGCCATTTTGAAACCCAGAAACACTTATTCCCACCATTCAAGTTTGAAATATTAAAAAGAACTTCTTGTTGGTTTTTTTTTTTATTAAAAATAAATTTTTTATATGTACGTTTTCGTCAAACAATTTTTGTAAGGAAGTGGTTTCAGCGTCACGTAAGCAAGTGGCTCATTAGTTATCACACATGTCTGTTCATGTTTCAGCATACTGTGGGTCCTAAAGCAGTACAACTTATTTGCTCAAAACGGCTACATGTGAAGTAAATGGAACATTTGTTTTTCTTGTTATCAGAATGGGGAAAATATCACAAAAGATATGATCTCGGTGGCTTTGACCATGGCACAGATGCTGGTTACAAACAGGCTGGTTTGCGTATTTCAGAAACTGCAGATTTTCACACGCTAGTCTCTAGAGTTTTTACAGAATGGTAAGAAGTACTTCCAGTACTGCAGGTGGAAATGCCTCGTTAATGAGACCGGTCAGGGGAGAATGTTCCGAACAGGAACAACTCAAATAACGACTCTTTACAACTGTGCTGAGCAGAAAAGCAACTCGGAATGCACAACACAACACAAACCCGGTGTTGGATGGGCGACAACTGCAGAAAACGACGCCAGCTTCCACTCCTGTCAGCTAAGAATCACCTGTATGGATGGATTCATGGAAGATATTTCTATACTTCATACCCTTTTTCATTCATTTTTGAATCTTAATCAGAATATCGTGATCGTTTCAAAGCCGATGTGGCAACTCGGCTTCAGGGGAAACCCTCTGGAAAGCACGATCAGTGCTTGGCATGGACGTTGGACGGTGGACTGTGCCATGTCCACCAATTACGAAGCGAAGATATTCTCATTTTCTTTCTGCCCAGCAGTCTCCGATAGACCGGCTCTGGAATTCGTCTCTTCAGACAATGCCAGGTGGTCAGACTGATGCTTTTTCCATCTCTCACCATGACACACCAGACAGCGTATATTCCAATACACTCTTTTGTGGTCTCCTTTCAGATATGGCAAGGCTTTGGTCCATTTCTTTATTTCAGAACTCTAAACTTTTCATTGTTTTCACAGCGCTCGTTCCGGTCACCAGTCATCTTCCATTTAAATCATACATGTATTTCTGTGCGAAGCAACCATACTGCAAAAACTCCTGAAATATGGCGGATAAATTAGTGCAGTCGCATGCATGTGCCCAGACCACACATCATGTGACGTCTAGTTGAATGCTGCCACTGCATTGCGCAACCTTCTCGGAATAAATAACCCTAACCCTAGCTTTTTTTAATGATTAGTTGACAATGGATTTGAACAAAGAAAACTCAAAATCTCATATATGTAATATGTGGAAGACGAAGGAGTTTGTGGAAATTGATAAAGGCATGGCAGAGTGTAGTTATGGAGTAACGATGTGACTGAAAATGGATTGAAATGGTTCTCAGAGTTCCTCACTGGGGTTCTGAGAGTTTTTACAGGACCCATTTATGCACGGATGAACCTACGAAGGTTTCAGGTTCAAACCCCTTCCTGGAACATGAATTCAATCAGAGTTGGGGGACAAAAATGCACAATATGCAATGTAGGATTATGGGATTTAAAGCCATTTTGTGAATAAACGTGATGGAAGAGAACGAGAACTTTTACTAAACTTTTACTAAAGCTGAGCTCCTGCCACGCGAGTCATCAGACAGATCTGAGACTGGAATCGAAAACCAGTCTCAACCTCATCCAAAAGTCCATTCGAGCCACTGTAGACAAGTGATGGAGTGATGGAACAGAGAGGGGATCATGTGAGCCGGTGGAGGAGGCCCGGCCGCTGTCCGCCGCCTCAGGTTTGCCGGGTCAAATTTACGGCATAAACAGCAGCCGCACGGCGAGCTTCAGATTCCGAACTAATTCCCACAAAATGCTTCTCATTACGGCTCCTGCATTCCTGCCAAAAGCAGACGAACCCTATATGGACCAGAGAGGAGACCTGCGCCTTCCTGAGTCCACCAGCCATCACTTCAGCAGCACATCTATACGCTTAGACCCTTTACAAGGCATGCATGATGGAAATCCATCCGCTACTCTCTAAATATAAGAGTTTGTTATAAAGGTTCTTGAAGAGTTCTGTCCTAATATGATGTAGGCCCAGCTTGTGCCACCAATACAGCTATGACCTATCAGGACCTCTGAAGGTGTGCTGTCGTTCGCACTCGTTTGTCCAGAACATCCCACAAATGCTCGATCGGATTGAGATCTGGGGAATTTGGATGTCAAGTCAACACCTTGAACTCTTGGTCATGTCCCTCAAACAGTTCCTGAACGATTTTGGCTGGGCTGCCACTCATTATCCTGCTAAAAGAGGCCATTAGGGAATACCGTTGCCATGAAGGGGTGTACTTGGTCTGCAACAATGTTTACGTAGGTGGTACGTATCAAAGTCCACATCCACATTTAATGTAGCGAAGCCACCGACTTGCATGGGTCCGGGAGGACACTTGAGAACCTGGAAAACCCACACAGACACATGCACAGTAACCTCTAACACAAGATCATACCGATGTCCGTGGAGCTATGAGGAAGCTCAAAGGCTCAATCTCCAAATAGATTCCACTAGACGCATTAGAGGTCCTGTACGTAATCTGATCATGAACTGATGAGTCGAACTAGATATGTTCAAGCAATCCCATACTTCCAGACCATTTCCACCGTCTACAGCGAATAGTAGAACAGACAGTAGGTCCAGACGACGATGGAATTTACGCTCCAATTAATCTGAGCCTAAGAAACAGATGTTCAGGGGGATTAGCTCAGATGGTAGAGCGCTCGCTTAGCATGCGAGAGGTAGCGGGATCGATACCCGTATCCTCCAAATTCTGCTATGTTGTCTCTGGTTACCTTTTAGGGCGGCTGTGTCTCAGTCGGTAGAGCGGGTCATCCACTAATCGTAGGGTTGGTGGTTGGAATCCCGGCCCGGGTGATCCCATGCCGAAGTGTCCTTGGGCAAGACACTGAACCCTAAGTTGCCCCCGATGGCAAGCTAGCACCTTGCATGCAGCTCTGCTACCATTGGTGTGTGAGTGTGTCTCATTAGTAAGTCGCTTGTAAATGTAAAAATGTAAAATGATATTTCTGTAAAGCTGCTTTGAGACAATGTACCATTGTAAAAAGCGCTATATAAATTAAAATGTTCTTTAACAATAAAAAGTATTACATTAGTGATACGCATGATATGGTGAAGTTTTCTATGAGATGTTTATTGACATTTTTGGAAGGAGTCTCCAGTGTCAGCAATTTCCTGAACACAGGAAAGTCCTTGTGGCTTCTTGGTTAAAACGGATGTCTTATTATCGAAGTCAAAGCACGAGCTAACTTGTTTTGCATCTGTTCCATAACGTCAACTATAAACTATTAACTATCAAAGTATAACGTATAGGTATGCCTTTAGATGATGACACGGTCATCTCCAAGAAGACCAAAGCTTTGCAGATGTTGGCCTTTGAGTCAGCTTGCAAAGGGATTTATAATTAAGTTGATGATGGAAAAATGTTCTGCCTTTACACCATCGGCAGCCATGAAGACGAGCGTTTCAGTTTGACCCTCACGCGTGATGATTTGCCCCATGCAGGACACAGAAAGGTGAAAGACCTAAAGACAGATGGACACAAGGAAAGAGAGGTGGAATAGCCATTCATCTTTTCTAAATCCTTCCCTGGAGAGAGGGAGATGAAGGGGAAGAAAACATTCCTTCCGTGAGTTCCTGCATGAGGAGGAGGAGTACAGTGGAAGATACAGCCAGCCTTTTGGCACGCCCGGACACAGACGCTGTGGAATCTTGGCCTGTCCGAGTCCAGAATGGCAGGAATCTCGTATCAGTGTCATACAATGAAAAAATAGCTCATCCTCACACTATAAAACATGCAGGTCACAGAAAAGACAGGAGTGGACTTAATATACAGCAGCTAGATCAAGAAAACCTTCTATTTCTGCCCCAGGAATCCAACTTTCACTTTGTTGCCATGCTCTCCAAAAGATCATTCGCCCCTTTTACTTTTACAAAAACAAACAAAAACCAGTGAATTGATTGTTTTTTAAACGTCTGGATTGAACTAAGCCAGATTTCATGATTTAAACAGATACAGAAGCTAAAATCCAATTGGGGAATCGGTGTCGAAGTTTTCCACACACTGTCAAAAAAGAACGTTCTCTCTACCGTAAAATCTTCTTCTCTGGTTTATTACTTCCAGCAGGTTGAAGATAAGACCTGTTGGAACACATATGGCTGGAGTAGACAAAAATAGACCTATGCGCAGTAGAAATGTATGGAAACACCATTTTTAGTTCAAGACAATGAATGATGTCAGACAGATGGGTGGAAAAGGAGTCATGCTGCCACCTCACTTACATACGGGAAATGTATTTAAACTTCACATTCTGTTACTTGGTTGAAACGTAACGTCTGTAGACGCCTGGCCGTCACACCCATATGTCCTTTTTTTGTTTGTTTGTTTTTGAACATGTAGTCCACCCTTTGCGGTTATAATACCCTCCACTCTTCGAGGAAGGTTTTCCGATAGATTTTGGAGTGTGGCTGTGGAGATCCGCTAATTCGGCCACAAGAGCATTAGTGAGGTCAGGCCGAGTGAGGAGGCCTGGGGTGCAGTGGGCATTCCAATTCAGTAGCTGTGCTTTGGCTAATGGGATTGGATTACGTCTTTGCAAGTAAATTGTTCAAGAATTGCAGAGTGCCATCAAAAATGCAAAGAATATGGCACAACCAGAACGCCGCCCAGAGGAGGCCGTCCACTAAAAGTCAGCGACCAGGTAAGGAGGGTCTTAGTCTTAGAAGCAAGAGGCCAAGGGTTACAGGACAGAGCCACAGCTCGGATGTGGGCTGCTCAGGACAGCCATAGCCTGGACACTCAAGGCTTTATGAAAGATAGACAAACCGTAGAGTCCTGTTTAGTTTCTTAACATGTTGAAAAGTCAGCAACATTTTTAAATGAACATTTTGGCCATGGCACAATGGACACAGACTATATTGTGTCATAGTCCAGACAAGGCGCTGCAAACAGGTGAACCGTGAGCTAGCTCTTAGCCAAGATCAATGGAAAGTAATTCTGACTCTAATCCTGTGGGTGATGGATGGCTTTCCGTGGTCTTGTGCGCTGCATGGAAGTGTCCCTCTAAAGCTGAGGGTTTTTTTTATGGCCTCCTGTCAAGCTGTGTGTGAAAGCACCAGGTTGCATTGATCGAGTATGTTTATTATACGCATCAATATCTGAGCCACGTTGTGAAGCCCTCCTTCGAATAGGACTAATATACCAACCTGAGTGGCTGGTAAGGCATGTTTGTTTATAGCTGCTGTAGTGCAAGTGATACCAGGAACAAACTTACTGAGTATATTAAACTCTGTTTAGAGTGTTGGAAAGTCAGCAAACATGTGGAAAAGGGTGGGACCAAAACTTGAGAACCCTGAGAACACAGTCCACACAATGAAGCACGGTATGGCAGCATCATGTTGAGTGTAAGCCTTGACCTCTTGCTTGCTGCTCTGACTCTTGCCCACTTTACCCGTTCGCCTCTAGACAGAATCTAAATCGTGGCATTTTTTTTTTTTGTCCATGAAGGAAGCAGCTGAGCTGCTACCCCAGCGACCCGATTACAGATAAGCGGTTGAGGATGGATGAAGGAAGGAGTGGTTCTATGGAATCGTCACAATAGCGTGACAACCTTGTATGTGGAAACCTTTCCTCTCCTCGCCAAAAGATGATTTAAATCTGGGTCCAGGTTCAATTCCGAGAAGGTCTGATAGGAAGCACATAAAATCACCATGTCTCCGTGGGGGCGGCTACGGCTCAGTCAGTAGAGAGGGTTGTCCACTAATCGTAGGGTTGGTGGTTGGAATCCCGGCCCGGGTGATCCCATGCCGAAGTGTCCTTGGGCAAGACACTGAACCCTAAGTTGCCCCCGATGGCAAGCTAGCACCTTGCATGCAGCTCTGCTACCATTGGTGTGCGAGTATGAGTCGCTTTGGATAAAAGCGTCTGCTAAATGAATAAATGTAAATGTCTCCCTATTCTGCAGCACGTGCATCACTGTCGGCTCCTTAAATAAGTGTCTGATACATAAAGCTGTTTTGATGTTAACTAAATGTTTGGGCCCCTAGAAGTTACCAACAGTCTTGTAGTTATACCATCGAACAAAGACTGGTTATGGGGAAAATGTGTGAGTTATCACATAACTGAAAGACAGTAGGATAAGAACACGAAAAAATGGAAGACATCTCCACACTTTCTCAGCGCCTTCCCCCAGGAGCATAACCTTATAAAGCACAAGGAACATATGACCGTGCTGCAATCCTTCTGCCAGTCAGACACATTCCACGATTCCTTCGGTATTAGTCTCCTCAGAGCTACTTTAGGAATGTTGCAAGTAGGGGGAAAAGGCACATTTCTGATAAAATCCCTAAATTTATGTTCGGATTTCAGAAGTCAGTCATCGTTCTCGGAAATATTCCAGGAAGATCTCTAGCCACAGTCTGCTGTGTTCTTTTTTTAATTATTATCCTCTGGTCTGTCTCGTCTTCGTGGATTTAACCCGTTTACTTCCTCGTCCTTCAACCTTTGATCCGACAGGTCACGTGTGCTCGCCCGAGCGCTGGTCCAGAGCACGAACCGTCCCGTTCGGATCAAGTCCTGGCGTGTGATTGGCTGGCGGATTAAGATCGCAGACACCTTCGCCTCGCTCTTCTAAAAACAGCTTTAAAATGATTTATTCTCGCCTCCCGTGTGCTCGGGGCGTCGGAAAACACCTGCGAATCGATATTCATGCCATATCGGCGTATATTTCTCCCGCGGATCAGCTTCATCCCGAGCACAGGTGAGAAGGGGTGGGGCTAAACCGAGCCCCCATCTTCCCCAGACATGCATATATGAAGCAGGCTCTGTTACACATCATCATCATCATCATCACCCACTTTTTTTTCGCAGAGAAGAGATACAGCGGAGAGAGAGAAACGGAAAACGACGATGTGTTCTCTTCTCAAACTCACCGTGCTGCTGTTCTGCGTTCAAGTCGGAGAGGGACACTGGCTGCACACGCTACTAGGTAAGCCTAATACAAAAGGTCATGACCTTACAAAGAAGGCAGCAGAGCCTAGTTTTTTTTTTCGGTTGTTATTATTAATATTTATTTTTAACAATGTAGTAACACATTTTAATGTATTCTAGTGAGCCTATATTTTAACTTTACACACGTAGAACAGTAAAAACAATGTGCGTTATATTTATAGCATTTAAAAAAAACCCCAGCTATTTTAATCTGTTTTAGTACTTTTATTTAAAAATGTATTTAAACTAACGGGACATTGAACCTTTATTTACAGCACAGTGTTCTTAGACTTTATTATTATTATTATTATTATTTTACTATGCCTTGTGTTAAGGAATTTACCCAGCATACATGTAAATAATAACGAGCACACATTATAGTTTTTAAAAATAAAACAATGAATTGCAGTCGTATTTTAATGTGGACGAGAGGGGTGGTTTAACCGCCGCAGGAAAGCAGCCTCAGTTCTTAAGATTATCTATGGACTGAGCAATGTCCACGTTTCCATGTCTTTCAGTGTCAGATGTCCAAGAACAAAGCGGTTCCTGGGAACCGGGCCTCCCAGACGAGACGAGGAGAGAAGAAGACAGAGAGGAGAGGGAGGGCTCGGGGAGACGCTGGGGAGGAAGTGTGCTGCGTTCACGCCGCAGCGCAGAGGATCTGTGTGGACTGCATTCGATTCTGCTGCAGGTTCGTGACGTCGCATGTCAGAGATCCACATAAACACACGAGCCGGAGAAAACATTTTTTTAAACGAGAAATAATATATACACATGGTCAGCAAAGTCATGTTCTCCGTGTTCGTTAGCCGTCATGCGTGATGACGTTAGGAACAGCTTTAATTGGTAGACAATAAAAAGACATTTTAATCGGTAGTTCGGTAGAAAAAAAAAGTCCATGACGTCCGAACAACCTTAATGTAGAGGTTTACATTTCCCTGTTCGTGTTTGCAGGTACGAGACCTCGGCCTCGGCTATGACTCGGACGAAATGGTGCTGTTTAAGTACTGCAGTGGTGCGTGCCCGCGTGTGTCCTCGAACCACGAGCTCACCCTCACCAATCTGCGCTTGAGCGGCACACTGCCCCCCACCGAGACCTGGCACTACACGCCGTGCTGCCGCCCGACGCGCCACGAGGACATGGCCTTCCTCGACAACGCCCACCGCTGGCACAAAGTCGAGAAGCTCTCCGCCGCTGCCTGCTCCTGCGTCGGCTGAAAGAACGCAGACGATACGGACGCTTATACTCGCTGGTGGGGAAAATAAATCGCTCAGGCTGTAAATAAGACTCGAGTTTAGTTAGGAACAGCAGGTAACAATTCCCAGAACGCGCCGCGTATCCTATCACACGTGCCTCTTGCTTTCTCTTGATATCGAACTGACTTCTTTCTTGCTAGTGACGCTGAGAAGTTCGGCTTTAGCTCGCGAGGACGGAAAAACACAGCTGAGGGAACGCGTGGTCCGAACAATTATCAGTTGAAAGCAAACTCGTAATATATTTATGTACTGTAAATTATTTATTTATTGGTTTGTGTTTTTTTTTTTTTTATAAGTCATTTATATTTATTACTGTTGTTCTTTGTCGTTCCTCTGTGCTGTGTACATACAGCGTGTACAGTTCCAATAAAGAGTTTCCATGATTTTACATTTGTATTTATTACCGTTATCATTCGGTATTTCAACACGGTTTTATCAATTTATCAAAAATAAAAAGGCACTGAAAATAAAACAACAACACACCAACGTTGTGGTGAAACGAGTCCGGGTTGTGTGAAAGCTCTCACCATTCCTCACTCGGACGTGTCAGCTTCGTCTGGCTCCGCCCCCCAGATCTGGACATGCCCCTCCATGGCTGTCAGTAAGCGAGGCTCAGTGGGGTGGAAGGACAGCGATTGGACGACGGCTTTCCCAACGGGCAACTTCAGTGTTAATGAGCCCTAATGAACACACACACACACACACACACACACACAAAGACCTATGAATCCATTTAAACACAGTGATAAAGCACTTTATTCATTTAAAAACAATCAGATTACAAATCGCACATGAGTTCACGTCATTTGTTTTTCCTCACGGGTGTGTGTGTGTGTGTGTATTAAGTGTGTTTAAATGTCCCTCACACACCTCCACCAGGTCCCAGAAGTACACGTGACCGTCCTCGGAGCAGCTCAGCACGTGAGTGTCTTTCTCAGACAGGCAGCAGTCCAGCTTGTAGTCTTTATTCTGGTGTCCTGTATATCTGCATGAACACACACACACACACACACACACACACACACACACACACACACACACACACTTAAATGAATCCCATCAACACTACACTCATAGCAGAGACATACATAGCATCATGAACTAATAAAGAGACTCCCTAATAAAGGAGCACCGAATAAACTGTGTGTGTGTGTGTGTGTGTGTGTGTGTGTGTGTGTGTGTGTGTGTGTGTGTGTGTGTGATTTATAACTCACTCTCCCAGCAGCTCTCCTGTGCTCTTGTCCAACAGACGCACACTCGCATCCAGACTGGAGCTCAAGGTGCATTGACCATCCTGACTGAAACACACGCACGTAATCGGACCTGCGAATCACACACACGAATAAGAGACCGTCCCAGAGGTCTTCCCAAACCTGCCAAATAGTCATTAACACTCACTGCCAATGTAGTCGACGTACAGTTGTCCCATCCGCAGATCGTAGCGCCTCACCCGGCAGTCCACAGACCTGACACACATGTGCGCACACAGCAGGAAATTTTGATTTTATTATACGTTGATATTTATTTGATTATTTTTTTTAAAAAAAGTACACGACATCACGATACAGTCAGCACTGTTTATTTCTGTAATAAAACTTCTGCAATATTTGACTTGGAGTGTCGTGTTTCCAATCAGCATAAATTTTCTAAACTAATCAGTTGACGGACCGGTTATCGGCATGTCGGTACCGCCCGACTTAGAAATCCGTATCGGTAAAATCCGCTATAGGTCGAGCGCTAACAGAAGGGTACAGGTGATGTATAAGAACGAGTACATTAGCGATGAAGGATGCGTTTGGTTCTTACCCGGTCAGCAGCTCGTGCGCAACCACTTTCAGGCTGCTGATTCCGTCTCGCGCCTCGTCTAGCGTCTGAATCGGCTGCATCTTTCTGGACCGAGTGTCCCAGCAGCGCACCGTGCCGTCTATAGAACCTGAAATGTACAGAACAAGTTCAAATAACGTTCAAACTCGAACAGAGGCGAATAAAGCCCGAGCAGGCTCCGCTGGCCGGACTCACCCGAGAGCATGACACTGGCCTCTTCGTTGAATCGCACGCAGTTCACTTTCTACAGAAAGACACGTGCAAAGAAGCAGCGAGTAACTGAATATGCGTGCAGCTTCGGATGTAGCCACACACACTAACGTCGGGAATCTTTACAAATGTAATGCAACACAGCTCGTACCCCTGCGTGGCCGCGGAGTTTGCGAGTGACCCGCCCGGTCGCCACGTCCCACAGGATCAACGTCTTGTCTGCGCTGCACGAACACAGCTGGCTGTTATCATAAGAGCTGTGAAGAAAAGAAGAAGACAAATGAAACCTTTATCCGCTACACCACTGAGCACATGGTCACAAGCGCACAACGAAACGTCGAAGCCCTCACCTATCGGCGTCCAGCACCTCGTAGCCGTGGCCGCTGTAGGTCTTCAGCAGGGCTCCTCGGCTCGCGCTCCACAGCTTCAGGCTTTTATCGCTGCCACACGTCAGGAAGTAGTTCCCATCGGCTGGAAAACATTTTCACCGTTTATTACGCCACGTGGTACCGAAGCAGCGGCAGCTTCTCACTCGACTCTAGAATCGTGCTCACGACTTCTTTCTCATTTGCTCCTTCAGCGCCAAAAATACAAATGTGTTTCTGTAGGACTAAACGCTGCCATCCATCCATCCATCCTCAACCGCTTATCCGTAATCGGGTCGCGGGGGTTGCAGCTCCAGCAAGGAACCCCAAACTCCCTTTTCCTGAGCAACATTAACCAGCTCTGCCTGGGGGATCCCGAGGCGTTCCCAGGTCAGTGTGGAAATATAGTCTTTCCACCTAGTCCTGGGTCTTCCCCGAGGTCTCCTCCCAGTTGGATGTGCCTGGAATACCTCCCTAGGGAGGCGCCCAGGGGGCATCCTTACCAGGTGCCCGAACCACCTCAACTGACTGCAAAATGCAAAGGAGCAGCGGCACGACTCCGAGTTCCTCTCGGATAGCCGAGCTTCTCACCCTGCTTCTAAACGCTGCCTTATTTATATTATCATTCATTCTGTTACACATCGTCACACGCTTTTCATTTAGCAGCTCTTAATTTTACTTACTTGTTCCTGGTGAGATTTTAATCCCACATTTTGCATTATTATGAGTTTTTTTTTT
>JAFFST010055491.1:12597-22915 GCA_022414735.1 Noturus placidus
CGTAGGTACACTGTCCACCCCCCTGAGTCAATACTGGCTACTATTCTGATAGTTTTGCACATTTTAAAAATATATATATTTTTGCTATTTTTACTTCTTGCCAAATATGCTCTGTCAGATTAGCTGGTGCCATTTTAAAGTCTTGCCACAGATTCTCAGTTGAGGATTGAGGACTGTGTTTTGATTCTAACACGTTCCGCTTCTTGGTGTAGAACACACTGGTGTACACCAATGTGCTTCGGGTTATTGTTGTGTTGGAAGGTGAAGCTCTACCCTCAAGTCTCTCACAAATTGGACAGGTTTTCTACTAGGTTGTAACTCATCTTGCCCTAAACACTGACCAGTTTCCTCATCCTTGTTGATGAAAGCCACTCCCACAACATGGCACTATCACCGGCATGCTTCTCTGTGCGTTCTTCGTGCTCTCGGGGTGATGAGCTGTGTTGGATTTCCACCATTTCATGCCAAGAACAGGAATTATATTGTAGATCTCATCAGACCAGAGATTTGCTGAGTTACCAACCTGTTCTATTTTCTGTTTTCGTGTTTACCACATTACTCTACAGCCCAGCTGGTGAAGACGTTTGACTGCTGAGTAGAAGGTTGTGAGTTCAAATCCCAGCACCGCCAAACTGCCACCATTGGGCCTTTGAGCAAAGCCGTAACTCTCAACTGCTCAGTTGTAAGTCGCTCTGCATCTGCCAAATGTCATGAATGTAAATGTATTTTGCATCGGTTCATTAAATATAGTCTCGGTTCGATGCTAGGTTGTAACGATGAGGAAAAGTTCAAGGGCGTGAATACTTACACAAAGCCGTGTAGCGCATCTTGTAAGGATGTTATTGCATAGGTCTGACAGGGATTAAGGATCCGCCCGGTTTAAATGGCTCCTTTTATTTTATTTTTGGACATACAGTGCACTAAATAGGGCTGTAAAATAAATCATTACATACCTCAGGTAGTGCGCTTATGGAGCAAGTAGTGTGCTACATCCCAGATGGGAGCTATTATTCCCTATACTCTTTGTAGTAAAGTTAAATTTGGTAGGTAGCCAGAGAAGGAAGTGAAGTTAATTAAAGACTGAATGTACTGTAAGTGATGAGTATATTACAGTAGGAAACTAAGGTGCTGGAATCGGCTTCACTCTGACAAGATGTTGAGTTTCTGCTGCTCTCTATTTAAATCACCAGCAAAATCCCCTGATACACACTGATTTTAATTAAAAACACCAGCCCTGGGATGTGTAAGTGTTGTTCTCTCTCATTCCATCACTCTAACGGATTGATCCTTTATGGTCCTGAACAATGCATAAGCACACTGTTCTGAGCTGAATCTCAGTACATACAGTCAGGGCCTCATCTAAAGGTACAACCACCACAGTCAGGGCCTCCTCTAAAGGTACAACGACCACCAATGTGGAGGTACTGCAGTAAGTCCAGTACCAAACAAGTTCTTATGCCAGCTCCCATGGACACACTACTGTATTAAGCCTCTCTGGCCTGCAGCACTTTCGAGGAGGTGGAATAAGCAGAGAGCAGGAATACTATACTCTCTGACTGGTTCTCAAGCTTCACTGAGCACAAGAGCACTTTTTGCAATTCCACATCACAAATAAAGAACTCTATAACATGCCTTAAGCTCTACCCAGAACCTCTCTTGTTCTGTTTCTCAATCTCTTTCACTTAATCACCTCGAGGAAAATAAATCAAATCCCTCAGAAGCTTAACCAGCTAACCAGTGTTGGTTTTCACACTTCACCAGGCAGTTGCAAAATCCTGTGTCAAACGGGCTATGGTAACATTGAAGCCCACCTTGACACCTTTGATTTGATCATGGAAAGGAAGGACTGAGAGAAGGATAACTGGTCAAGGGTCTTGGCATTGAATCTGAGCAGAAATTTCCAACAGGGTTTTTGGAACTTGCATACTTGGATGAAGATTGTCAAGGAGGAATCTGATATTCTGATAGTCTGAGCCAAGTAGGGACTGACTTCTACAGTAGATGAGCCATCTTATATGTGTGACTCACTGCTAGCTCCTGTCAGATGAGCTGACAGCCACGCAAGTGGTGTAAAATGTGGGAAGCCAGAGTATCAAGCGTACCACTAGCCTGGTGGGGTGCCATGTCCTAGTCCTAACAGTCCAAATGCCACCTACATGTTACAAGCCACTTGGTAAATATTCTATATCATACTGAGAAAAGTGGGCCAGTGTGGCCACTCTCCAGAAAAGTGTTCCTCGATCCCCCAGTCCAGTGAGAAGCATCTGCACCCAGCCTATCATACATTAAAGCTGTGGACGCAAACGTAATCCAATCACTGCATCTACGCAGAAACTTTTCATCTTTTCATGGCCTCATGCTGGTATCCCTGACCAAAAGGACATCTGGCCACACCACCAGGCACAGACCAACCTGGCAGTTCTACCTGAGAACAATGGAAAGATGGAACTTTAAGTAAGAGTCCAAATCCTACTAATCCTGTGTCCTAGCAATGCCAAATTCCACAAAGGGTGAAAGCTAAATGGAAGGTGTCAGAACATTCTGGACACATCAATTCCTCATCTCTATCTCTATGCCACCATGCAGTTTGTGCCTACCTACCTGTGGTTGCTACCATGTTTTAAGGTTCCATTTACAGCCCATTTTAAGGCTACATCATAAGTTACACAGGCTGTCTCTGGACACACAAAAACAAATAAACAAGGTATCCTTTTTTCTGCTTGGAATGGACTTGGTGTGACTGCTGTTGTGTTTGGTGCAGGGGCATTCACTGCATGACCTGTCAAACCTGTCATCCATCTCAGTTTCTGGAGCCACTACAAGGAGCTACACAAATAGAATCCCCGGGCTTAGCCGAAGAACACGTCATAGGTCATGGTAGGCCCTGGCCCCCTGACACCAGAAGAGAAGAGGTTAGAGGAACGCTTGTGATGTCACATGGTGTTGTACTGTTTTATCATCACGTGTCATTGTTGTATCACAGTGTGTGTGTTACATGCAGTGTTTTATTGTGCAGTTAGTGTGCTGGAGGGTTATGCATCACACTCAAATGTTTAAATCATCCTCTGCTACGCGCGTGTGTGTGTGTGTGTGTGTGTGTGTGTGTGTGTGTGTGTGTGTGTGTGTGTGTGTGTCTGGCCTAAAGAGCACAATTAATATTCACTAACAGAACAACAGCGTCACTGAAGAATCAATCTCCTCTTCACACACACACACACACACACACACACACACACACACAATAATTATTAGAATGTATTCTGAAACACAGCACACAGTCATTACGAAAAGACATTAATGAACTGGTCCCAGGCGAACATGTGCAATCACTTTATTACACCAGTTACTCACCATGTCTGCCTATCTGTCTTTTTTTACTATCTCTCTCTGTCTATCAGTTCATTTGTCTGTGTATGTCTAAACACACACACACACACTACACAGAGAGAGAGAGAGAGAGAGAGAGAGAGAGAGAGAGAGAGAGAGAGAGACAGAGAGAGAGAGAGAGGGAGACAGAGAGAGGGAGAGAGAGAGAGGGAGACAGAGAGAGGGAGAGAGAGAGAGGGAGACAGAGAGAGAGAGATGCCAAGAAAGCGTCATTCAACAAATCCTTTAACTGGTGGATCAATATCTCAAAGTTAGCCAAATCCAATAATCAATGACAGCTGGCCATGAAGTGCACTTTCACCTCCAGAAATGCACGCGCGCACACACACACACACACACACACACACACACATACACACACACACAGCCTAGTTCTGCAATACTATACATACGTAAGTGAATGATGCTGAGAGTTTTATCAGCTACTGATCTCTTGAATATTCTCCTGAGGAAAAACAAGATAGCTGTGTGTGTGTGTGTGTGTGTGTGTGTGTGTGTGTGTGCGTGCGTGCGTGTGTGCGCTTGCGTGCATGCACACATCTCATCTCTTACCTTCTGTATGTCCAGCCGCACTCTCATCCCTGCATCTCAGACGCAGCATGGTGGTGAAACCTGACGAAACACTCCACCTCTCATATCCTCACACATACACTACACACACACATATGCACACACAACTGGCACACACACACACACACACACACACGCACACACACACACACACACACAGGGAGACAGAAGTTTCGATATAAGGTGTATGTACTGAATTTACAGAAACTGATATCTCTCTGTCTGTCTGTCTGTCTGTCTGTCTGTCTGTATATTGTGATGCCAGGTCTCATAGGAGAAATCAAACAAACCAAAACCACCAAATAACAAAAGATAAGAGACCAGAACCATGACCCTGACCCAAAAGACTTGTTGGACAGCTCATCAAACAAAACCAAACATTTCTCAAAGTGTATCTAAAAGGATGTTTCAAACAGACATTAAAACAGGGGATGGATTCGGGATAAGCATGTGCCTCATACCTCATGAGTGAAGCACATTAAGAAGAGTATCACCTGCCCACAGTAAGCTCTATTACAATCTCAATGTAAAAAAATCTTAGCCAGAGTAGAAACTATAGCAGAAACCACTGCAGCTCTTTTCACGAGAGGCAGTGCACAAAGCACCCCTTGTGTCAACCAGACCCCATCTAGATGAGGAAAGTGCCACGCAATTTAAAAAAGAGAAAAAAAGAAGTTGGAAATTGGCCCAATCGCATGCATGCTTCACCATGTAAGCTGCAGAAAGCTGGCTTGTGAGGGGGTTGTGTTACAAGGGAGTGTGGTAACCCACCCTCTCTCGAAGGACCACTTCGAGAGATGTCAGCATTGGATGTACAACACTGCAAGGCACCTTACAGTACACGCCACAGCAAAGAAATGACCACGGAGCTCAAAGCCACTCATGGAAGTCTCTTCAGACTGAGGGAACCCTCGCAGTGGACTGCAGTGAGAGCCCTCAAGATTGCACCATGCTCCATAAATAGACATGGTTATGCACAGTCTACAACTCCTTACACAGGGGCCTTGAGAGAATAACATCATTGCACAGATCCCAGACTGCTTACACTGGCCTTAACTGGATACAGGTGAAGGTGAAGAAGGCTGGGGATAATGCTTCACCTGCCAAGGAACCTCATCATGCAATCCACCTCTAGATCAAGATGTGACAAGCACATCAAGGTGATGGTTAAAAATAGGAAATATTTCAAATCCTGAAGGATCTGAGGAATCATTTCTGTAGACTTTTCTCAATTGAGTCAACTACACACCTAAGCACACCAGCCACAGATACATGGACTGGTAAAATCCTTTAATCAAACACTGATGTGGGCGTTATGGAGAGTGGTATGGACGAAATATTCCACTAGGAGCTCCTGCTGCAGTGGACTTCAAGGAGCAGTGCAACAGATCCTGCAGGTTTCCTTCATAACATGGCAGGGGCTAAACAGCAGAAAAGCATGGCAAGCTTCAGCAACATCAAAAGAGAGATAAACAAACCTGTCCTGCTGAACCTGTGCCTGTTTATTCTGCTATGACTGTCTCACAGGAAAAGCCTTCCTTTGAGAATAGTGCCAAGATATGGCAAAATTTAAAGATTGGTGCTATTTGAAGGACCAACATTGCATCATCTTGTGCTGTCCAGCAACATGTTTGAGATCCATACTGTGATGGGAATCACAAAATTCCCACGGCTGTGGGCGGCTGTGGCTCAGTCGGTAGAGCGGGTTGTCCACTAATCCACTAATCGTGGGGTTGGTGGTTCGAATCCCGGCCCGGGTGATCTCATGCCGAAGTGTCCTTGGGCAAGACACTGAACCCTAAGTTGCCCCCGATGGCAAGCTAGCACCTTGCATGCAGCTCTTCTACCATTGGTGTGTGAGTGTGTCTCATTTGTAAGTCGCTTGTAAATGTAAAAATGATATTTCTATAAAGCTGCTTTAGACAATGTCCATTGTAAAAAGCGCTATACAAATTGATTCATTAATTATTATTATTATTAAAATCCTACCCCATGATCCAGGGTCACTATCATGGTCCCAAAGAATGACGAGAGCTTAAGCTACTGCAATGATTTTCAAAGGCTCAGTGAGTGCACAGAATTTGACGCCTACTTCACTCACATAAACCCAGACTTAAGTCAAGTCCAGATGACTGCCTTAAAGACTGGACTAGACATTGAAGTCTGTGGTCTGGAGAAGCACAATTTGCCCAACAAGTGCACATGGTAGCATCTTCTCCATTACCTAGCAAAACTGCTCTTTCTTTTCCATGGCCCCTGCAATAGATGTTCTTGACAGTAATTCCCCTGGTGACCAGGTGGTTCCTGACGTTACAGGACATAAACCTGTTTGCAATTAAAGCAGACAATAGCAAAACAGGCCAACAGATTTTTAAAATGTGGGCTCCTAAACATTAGATATCTCATGCCGAAGACAGAAGTAGTAGTAATTGTCACACAATCATTTTGATGCACTCTTACCAAAACCTGCCTTAAACCAAATTATAATATTTGACTAAATGAGTCCTCTGTTAAAAGAAAGCATGAGCCCTGTACGATTGGTCGGGGGCGGGGGGTAGGGGGGTGCAACAATATACAGTAATAGTGACACAAGTACTACTCATTTGAAGCGTTACACTTTTAGGTATAGGGGGAAAATCCCTGCTATCTCTTGCTCTGGCGACCATGTCTACTGTGTATACACCTCCAGGGCCCTACGTTGATTTGTTTATAAGAATTTGCAGATTTACTTTCAGACTTCATAGTTAATGTGGACAAAGCACTGATTGTCGGAGCATTCACGTAGATAATAAAAATGATGCATTAGGGCGTGATTTTACAGACATGCTGAACTCCTTTGGGATCGAAGAAAATGTAACCGGACCCACTCATCGCTTCAGTCATACATTACACTTAATTACATCTAATGGAACTGAGATTAATGATATAAATATTCTACCCCAAAGTATCACAGATCTCATTTCCTGCACACTGCGTGTACCTGAGATTCGCCATTTAGAACCACGTTATCGTTATTCCTACCACTGCGGACAGATTCATGAGTAAGCTGCCAGATCTGTCCCAACTGCACTGTGTACCTATAAATACGGTTTAACTTGATATGGTGACTAGCAACATGGGCACGATGCTCTCTAGCACTCCAGATAATGTTGCCCCTATCAAATTTAAAAAGGTTAGAGAGAAACATCCTGCTCTCAAGATAGCAACTCAATCTTCAGTGCAAATGAGAAAAACTAATCTAGAGGTTTTTTGAATTGCCTGGAAGGACAGTATGACTAGCTCTAGGGCACAGTGTCTACACAAACTCATAGAAAGTAACCAGAACAATCCTAGGTCTTTATTTTTATGGCGGCTGTGGATCAGGTGGTAGAGCGGGTTGTCCACTAATCGTAGGGTTGGCAATTCGATTCCCGGCCCACGTGACTCCACATGACTCCACATGACTCCACATACCGAAGTGACCTTGGGCAAGGCACTGAACCCCAAGTTGCCCCCAATGGCAAGTTAGCACCTTGCATGGCAGCTCTGCTACCGTTGGTGTGTGTGTGTGTGTGTGTGTGTGTGTGTGTGTGTGAATGGGTGAATGAGACACAGTGTAAAGCGCTTTGGATAAAAGCGCTATATAAGTGCGCCATTTACCATTTATTTAATACAATATCTAGATTAACAAATAATTACGTCGCTCAAAACTGAATAATCCAACAATGTTTATTAACAGTGACTTCATGGATTTCTTCACCGAGAAAACTGAAAGCATCAGGAATATAAATGTACAAGCTGCAGCAGCGTCACAGGTTTTAGCCTCCAATATCGTCTCCCAAGAACAACTGCAGTCCTTTACCGTTAAGAGCTTACGAAACTGATCAACACATGTGTACTAGCCATGTTTATACTACGCCTATACTCACTAATCTAATGAAGGAATTGCTTCCTGGAGTAGGAGAGCCTCTTCTCAATATTATGAACTCCTCATTATCACTAGGTCACGTCCCGAGAACCTTCAAGCTGCCGGTTATTAAACCTCTCATTAAGAAACCACAGCTAGATCCTGGTAAACTAGAACATTACAGACCAATCTGAAACCTTCCATTTATGTCTAAAGTACTAGAAAACCTTGTCTGCTCGGTTCTGCTCCTTTTAGCAGAATAATGGTATCTATGAAGAATTTCAATCAGGTTTCAGGCCCCATCACAGCACAGAGAGGGCACTTACCAAAATTACAAATGACTTCCTCCTAGCATCTGACCAAGGCTGGATTTCACTGCTCGTTCTACGTGATCTTAGTGATGAGTTTCACACCATAGATCACAATATACTCTTAGACTGATTACAGCACTAAATTGGTATTCAGGGACAGGAATTATAATGGTTTAGATCCTATCTGTTAGCTCCTAAACTCTGAGATAGAGTTCCTAATAATGTTCAGGGTTCAGACACACTCTCTCAGTTTAAATCCAGATGAAAAACACATTTCTTTAACCAAGCATTCACACAACGCAGCTCATAACCTTGCTCTCCAGACATGTCTGATAAAACGATAACAAATGCACATGGTCATCTCTGCCTGAACTTCAATGAACAGCAGCTACGCTACTCCTTCTCCATTTGTTTCCTGTTCCTAATGTTCCTGTTCCTAGTGAATGTGCCAGCTCCAGCTCAGAACCAGCTTCTACAAAGATTCCAGATGACGCCAACGCCTGCAAAGGCTTTTGATAACACCGTCATCTAATCATGACAATCACAAGCTCTACACGTGTTGCTCCTGGGGTAGCAGTGGGCCTGACTCATTCTGCTCCCCGGGCCAGCCTGGACCGTCCTGGTGCCCTGCTTCTGGAGTTCTCAACACTTGTTGCTTAGGATGGCTCCATATGGACAGCCTGGGGACACACTTGGAAGCCGTGTAGATGGCATTGGACTGCAATTGATGGGGCAGTTTTGGTGCGGTGTGTTGGAACTGCAGATATGATAATGGTTTTAGGACTGCTATTGCCACACACAACTGCACAAACACAGATAATCCATGACTTCAGTGGAATAGACTTCATGTTGAGACTGTGGTGAATTTCCTGATTACTCAGTTGCACTTTTTGTTTAATCGTGTAGCACTCACATGTATAGAAGGGGTATATTTATTTATAATCACACAATCCGGTGTCACCCAGATGAGGTTCCATTTTGAGACTAGTTCCTCTTAAGGTTTCTTCCTCACATCACCTCAGGGACTTTTTCCTCACCACCTTCTCCTCTGGCTTCTCATTAGGGATAAATTCATACATTTAACATCTATATCCTGAATTTATATATTTCTGTAACTGCTCTGGGACAATGTCCACTACTAAAAGCTCTATACAAATAACACTGAACTGAGTTCACTTGAACTGAACTGTCTTTAAGAAGCAGAAATACAGATGGTCTATCCTATAAGCATGCCCTGTGGTCAGTCTGCTCTGGTGCCCACAGGGTACTGTGATGCCAACTACTGTAGGAAAACATTACCCTTAACATTACCCTTAACATTACCAGAGCAATCAACCCAAACAACTGTATCAGAGGGTTCAGGGTAGTCTACTCAACTTAACTGCATCGCAACACACCTACTTACCTACCTACCTACCTATCAAATGGTAAATGGCTTTTATCCAAAGCGCTTTACATTGTGTCTCATTCACCCATTCACACACACACACACACACACACACACACACACACCAATGGGAGCAGAGCTGCCATGCAAGGTGCTAACTTGCAATTGGGGGCAACTTAGGGTTCAGTGTCTTGCCCAAGGACACATCGGTATGTGGCATCATGTGGGCCGGGAATCGAACCGCCAACCTTACGATTAGTGGACAACCCGCTCTACCACCTGATCCACAGCTGCCCATATCTATCTATCTATCTATCTATCTATCTATCTATCTATCTATCTATCTGTCTGTCTGTCTATCTATCTATCTATCTATCTATCTGTCTATTTATCTGTCTGTCTCTATCTATCTATCTAACTATCTATCTATCTATCTATCTATCTATCTATCTATCTATCTGTCTGTCTGTCTATCTATCTATCTATCTATCTGTGTCTGTCTATCTATCTATCTATCTATCTATCTGTCTGTCTGTCTGTCTGTCTGTCTATCTATCTATCTATCTATCTATCTATCTATCTATCTATCTATCTATCTATCATCTGTCTGTCTGTCTGTCTGTCTGTCTATCTGTCTGTCTGTCTATCTATGTCTATCTATCTGTCTGTCTATCAGTCTATCAGTCTATCTATCTATCTATGTGTCTGTCTGTCTCTGTCTGTCTGACTATCTATCTGACTATCTATCTGACTATCTATCTGACTATCTATCTGACT
>JAFFST010055493.1:6095-16095 GCA_022414735.1 Noturus placidus
GTGTGCGTGTGTGTGTTTGTGTGTGTGTGTGTTTGTGTGTGCTTGTGTGTGTGTGCTTGTGTGTGTGTGCTTGTGTGTGTGTGCTTGTGTGTGTGTGTGCGTGCGTGCGTGCGTGTGTGTGTGTCTATGTGTGTGTGTCTGTGTGTGTTTGTGTGTTTGTGTGTGTGTATATGTCTGTTTGTGTGTGTGTGTGTATGTCTGTGTGTGCGTGTGTGTATGTGTGTGTGTGTGTGTGTTTGTGTGTGTGTGTGCTTGTGTGTGTGTGTTTACTCTGTGTAGGTGGTTCCTAAAGAAGAAGAGAGGAAGATCAGTTTAACTTATAAATACATCATCCATGAGGATTTGGTTCCCATCATCACCAACAACAACGTGCTGTTATCTGAACTGGACAGTTACGACTGGGCACTGAAGAGCTGGACACAGTGCACCAAGCCCTGCGGAGGAGGTGTGTGTGTGTGTGTGTGTGTGTGTGTGGAGAACAGTGCTTCAGTGGAAACATGTCTTGAAACATGTCTAAGAAGTGTGTAGTTCTTCTTCACACCAGCTTCTCAAGACTTAAATATTTCTTGTGTCTCCATGGAAACACGTTTATGGCCAACAGTGTTGTTTACAAACATAAGTGGAGTAATTGTTGTGAGGTTGATGTGACGCCACACCGCCGCCCGTGAAGCTGATGTTATAACACTACAACATGCAGGATTACAGGGTTTGGCTTCTGCTGTGTGCTGGTCCTGTATGGAATGTCATTAATGCGTGTTTATGTGTGTGTGTGTGTGTGTGTGTGTGTGTGTATATAGGTGTGCAGTATGCTAAATATGGCTGTAGAAGGAAGGGTGATGGACGTTTGGTACAGAGAACTCTGTGTGATGTCACCAAGAGACCCAAACCTATCCGCAAACGCTGCAATATCAACGAGTGCAGCCCACCCACGTATGTCTGTCTACCTGCCTGTCTGTCTGTCTGTTTGCCTGTCTGTCTGCCTGCCTGCCTGTCTGTCTGTCTGTCTGCCTGCCTGCCTGTCTGTCTGCCTGTCTTTATTCCTGTTTGTCTATCTCTCTCTGGTTGTGTGTCTGTCTGTCTCTCTCTATGTCTCTTCTCTTCTTTATCTATCGCTGTCTATCTTTCGGTTAGCTCATTCAGACTACCCTATGTATGTATGTGTGTATGTGTGTATGTGTGTGTGTGTGTGTGTAGGTGGATAACAGAGGACTGGGGTGCGTGCAGTAGGTCATGTGGTATGCAGGGTGTTCAGTCACGTATGGTTCAGTGTGTTCAGCCTCAACAGAATGGCACACACAGAGTCCTACACACCAAATACTGCATCTTAGACAAACCCCCCACACACCGAGTGTGTAACACCACCACACTCTGCCCTGCCCAGTGGAGAACCGGAGCCTGGTCACAGGTGTGTGTGTGTGTCTGTGTGTGTCTATGTGTGTGTGTCTGTGTGTGTTTGTGTGTTTGTATATGTCTGTATGTGTGTGTGTGTGTGTATGTGTGTGTATGTGTGTGTTTGTGTATGTGTCTCTGTGTGTGTGTGTGTGCCTGTGTGTGTGTGCCTGTGTGTGTGTGTCTGTGTGTGTGTATGTGTCTGTATGTGTGTGTGTGTGCGTGCGTGTGTGTGTATTAATGTATACTTTTTATTCTTCAGTGTTCTGTGACGTGTGGTGAGGGAATCAAGCAGCGTCAGGTCGTGTGTAGATCTTCAGAAAACATCTCGGCTCAGTGTGAAGGAGAAAAACCTGAGATTGTGTCCATCTGCAAAGTCTCACCATGTCCAGGTGTGTGTGTGTGTGTGTGTGTGTGTGTGTGTGTGTGTGTATGTGTGCGAGTGTGCGCGTGTATGTGTGCGAGATAGAGACTACAGGTGCGTGTGTATGTATGTGTGTGAGATAGAGACTACAGGTGCGTGTGTGTGTGGGTGATAGACTACAGGTGTGTGTGTGTGTGGGTGATAGACTACAGGTGTGTGCGTGTGCCTGTGTGTGTGTGGGTGATAGAGACTACAAGTGCGTGTGTGTGTGTGTGTGATAGAGACTACAGGTGTGTGTGTGTGTGTGTGTGTGTGTGTGTATGTGTGTGTTTGTGTGTGTGTATATGTCTGTATGTGTGCGTGCGTGCGTGCATGTGTGTGTATTAATGTATACTTTTTATTCTTCAGTGTTCTGTGACGTGTGGTGAGGGAATCAAGCAGCGTCAGGTCGTGTGTAGATCTTCAGAAAACATCTCGGCTCAGTGTGAAGGAGAAAAACCTGAGATTGTGTCCATCTGCAAAGTCTCACCATGTCCAGGTGTGTGTGTGTGTGTGTGTGTGTGTGTGTGTGTGTGTGTGTGTGTGTGTGCGCGTGTGCGCGTGTATGTGTGCGAGATAGAGACTACAGGTGTGTGTGTGTGCGTGCGTGTGTGCATGTATGTGTGTGAGATAGAGACTACAGGTGCGTGTGTGTGTGTGTGTGTGTGTGTGTGTGTGATAGAGACTACAGGTGTGTGATAGAGACTACAGGTTTGTGTGTATGTATGTGTGATAGAGACTACAGGTGTGTGTGTGTGTGTGTGTATGTGTGATAGAGACTACAGGTGTGTGTGTGTGTGTGTGTGATAGAGACTACAAAAGCATATTAATGTTTACAGAAGTTTTGAGGTACTAATTAGGCATCATTACACCACAATTCCACTTGAATAACTTCGGCGTTGTAGTAAAAATATAAGCAAACAATAGAGAATCTGCAGCAACACTAACGGGACAAACACTAAACTAGACTATATCAGTAGAGAGTGCTGACACATTCTGTTATATTAAAGAGAAACTCCCTGAGACGATATGATGAAGAAACCTTGAGAGGAACCAGACTCAAAAGGAACCCATCTTCATCTGGGTGACATCAGATAGTGTGATTATAAATAAATACACCCCTTCTATAAATGTACTAATACTACATACTCAAATAGTGCAATCGTGTAACCAGGAAAAACTCATTACAGTTGAAAGAGAAAGCTCCTCCCACTGCTGTAGCCTTTAGTATTCCAGGTACCAACAAATAACCTGCACCTTTTGATCTAAGTGGGCGTGAAGACCAAAAATTTGCTTAAATACTGTGGTGCGAGACCTTTTAGTGCTTTATAGGTTAATAATAGTATTTTAAAATCTATGTGAGATTTAACTGGGAGCCAATGCAGTGTGGATAAGATCGGGGTGATGTGCTCATATTTCTTGGTTCTAGTTAGAACTCTAGCAGCTGCGTTCTGGACTAACTGGAGTTTCTTTATGTTTCTACTGGAACATCCAGACAGTACGGCATTACAGTAATCTAGTCTAGAGGTAACGAAAGCATGAATTAATATCTCTGCATCATGTAGTTGTCATGAAGGGTGAAGGAGGCAGGAAGTAGGTGCGAGAGGTGGTTCTTTTATAAACCAACAAACAAAAGATCAACCAAAACACTTATAGCATCCAACTAAGCAGCTAACTAGAAAACAAAACAAAGAAGCTATGGTTTATCGTCAGGGTAAACCTAAGGCATGAAACAAGGAACAGGAATCTACAAACAAACTCACAGACATTCAGACGTTTCCAAACAATAACGCGCAACCTTGTGCAGATAACCAGGAACTTAAATAAGGCACTTAACGAGGTTAAACACAAAACACCTGACGAGACTCATCCATGCTTCCGGCATGCAACCACGTAAGAGGGTCACATGACCGGGCAAAGTCTATGTCGTGGCGCCCTCTGCTGGTCGAGGCGTGACAGTAGTGATAATATATTTCTTATCTTAGAGATATTTCTGAGATGAAAGAAGGCGACCCTAGTAATATTATCTACATGAGCATCAAATGATAAACTGGAGTCAATAATCACTCCAAGGTCTTTTACTGCTGCACATGATGAAACAGGAAGTCCATCCAGAGTAATCATGTGATCAGAAACCTTAGTCCTAGCTACACGTGATCCTAACAAAAGTTATTTTGTCTTATCTGAACTGGGGTATAATTTACAATAATTTACACAAAATGGATTATTTGCTCTGCTATAAAACAGGACCTGAGTTCACAGATAAAATATATCATGCTCCTCAAATCTGTTTTGGTTTAGATTTTTTTTAACACAGCACTGTTCTGTTTCGCTGTTTCTTTAATATTCCATGTCCTGTTTATTGTCCTGAGTATTTTATGGATTTTTATCGCACTCAGCATGTGCACTGTATGTAATCCCCACACTGTGCTGTTGCATCATGGTCCTGGAGAAATAACCGTTCATTCACTTCATTTCAAACTATATTGAGGAATGCCAATAAAATCCACATGACCTGACTTGTTTTTCAGGAGAAGCGTCACTCTCCACACCTGCTGCAGACTCTTTGGATAATGACACCACTGATGGAGAAGTCAATAAGATCTCAAGTGAGTGACTTGCATCATTTACTTTACATTACATTTATTCATTTAGCAGACGCTTTTATCCAAAGCGACTTACAAATGAGACACACACACACACCAATGGTAGCAGAGCTGCATGCAAGGTGCTAGCTTGCCATCGGGGGCAACTTAGGGTTCAGTGTCTTGCCCAAGGACACTTCGGCATGGGATCACCCGGGCCGGGATTCCAACCACCAACCCTACGATTAGTGGATTAGTGGACATCCCGCTCTACCCACTGAGACACAGCCGCCCTACAGTACAGCCATAGAAGAGAAGCCGCTATCGCTAACTCCAGGATGAGATCCATAGACGAGAGTTAAATCAGGAGAGTCAGTGACAGCTGTTAGAGATTAAACTCAATAACAGATCTTCATTTTATTCTGGGTTTATTTGGTTTTAAAGGGTGGTGTTCCACTAAGCGTAAAAATAAACACAAAAAGGAACTCACAGAACCTGGGCTTTTTTTTTCCATCAACAGTCGTAGGGACAGCACTGAAAACAACCATCATTATATTGCTGGGGTCCAGGATCATAAACCTCAGGAAATACAGCCAAGGACCTTAAAACTTCAGAACTATAGTCCAGAAATGTAAACCTCAAAAACTAGAGCCCAGGAACTGGAAGGTTAGGAACTGTAGTCCATGAACTTAAACCTGAAGAACTAGAAAGTTTGCATACTGATGACTTTTCTCTCTCTCTCTCTCTCTCTGTCTCTGTCTCTCTCTGTCTCTCTCTCTCTCTTCTCATTCTCTCTCTCTCTCTCTCTCTCTCTCTCTCTCTCTCTGTCTCATTCTCTCTCTTTCTCTGTCTCTCTCTGTCTCTCTCTCTCTCTGTCTCATTCTCTCTCTTTCTCTCTCTCTCTCTCTCTCTCTCTCTGTCTCATTCTCTCTCTTTCTCTCTCTCTCGGTTCCTCTCTCTCTCTCTTTCAGATGAACATTGTCTTCATGATAAATCAATATTCTGTCAGATGGAGGTTTCAGCTCGGTACTGTTCTATTCCTGGATACAATAAGCTGTGCTGTGAGTCCTGTAATAAGAAAATGGGAATGACGACAGCAGCGCCTCATTTATACACTTCCTCCTCGGTGGAGCACAGGTCCTCTAATCCTCTTCCCTCCAGTGCTACACCTTCCATCCTGCCAACTATGCCATCTCCGCTAACTGTTAAAGCTAATGCTGAAGATGACACATCAAACTCCACTGTGCCGAGTCTGATTACAGCTACTTCAAGCCCTGACCCTGATAATGAGGTTTCTTCCCAAACTTCTGCATCTTCTGGTTCACCTCTACCTCCAGAGCTGAGTGCTAGTGTTAGCACTAGCACTAGCATTAGCATCAATGCCACCCGTCGGCCTTCTCAGGACTTGAACCAGAAGACAGAGAAAGCAGAACCTCGCAACAGCACTTTAATCTCTCCAACTTTAGTCCCAACAGGAACGGACAAAGAGTTCGACTCCCCCAACAGGAACTTAACAGTGGTCACATGATCAGGAAGTGACACGTGCTGTTTAGTAAAGGTGCTGACTGCATAGTGCCGATCAAAAAACCTCTTTTTTGTTTGTTTGTATGTAAACACTCTGTGCCAGTTAAGGGTTACCTCAGATCTCTAACCACATGACCTACAGGGTAAAACTACACGTGTGGAAAAACACATTTCCCAGAATCCTCTACCACATGGAAGTACACATTAAAAGGTGCTGTCATTTTTTAACTACTATGAATAACTTGGTGAAGTCCGGAGACTGTACTGATCGACTGTGGGGTTGCTGTTTTTCACCGAGTGCTTCAGAACTACTTGACTAATCCAAGATGATTAAACATGCAGCTCCAGTCAGGTCTAAAGGTCTAGACAGGAACAGGAACAGGAATGGAGCGCTATCCCAGGGCCCAAGTCATGTATTTAACCCCTGCGCTATGTGAACGTTAACAGCGGGGCTGCTGTTTTAGGGTGGAGTTAGGAAAGATGTATTTTAGATATTGTATTATTTCATGAGCACATCAGCTCGTAAATGATTGGATAAGAAGAATAAGTGTTACGTGTGTTCATTTTGATAACTGATAGAATCTCTGTGTTAGACTTTTGGACCTGACTGTTCATACATCAGATTTGTGCTAAATTTCAGTATTTAGTACATATTTAGTGCTCGTACAGGGACGTGTTAAACAGGTGAACCCACAGTGACGCACTACTCGGTGCTCTTATTGTTCATTTTGTTTTGTTTTTAATCTCGAACAATCCTGTAAGGCCTGGCCGTGAGGGTTTCCATGTTGCCTGTGAAATTCATTTCAATGCATGATTTATTTTTCTCAACTCAGATATGCTTTTAAAGATAAATTAAAGTTGAAAAGAATTTTTAAAGACCTATATTGTATATAGTGTAAATGTCAGCATTGGGAAAGCATATAGCGAGCTATGAGCCTAACAGCGCGATCCTGGAATATCTCGGGGAACATGGCGGCTGTGTTCAAGTGTAACCGGCGGTGTTATTGTATAGTTCTTGTATATACATGAATGACAGCTTTAAATGTTAATATTTATTATGTTTTCAAAATTCTAGGAAGATGAAACACATGTAAATTTGCAGGTTAGGAAAAGAGGAGTAGGAGGACGTCATTTATCTGTCCGTGTGTCAGAGACGCTCACAGCTGGACTCAAAATGACAGACGGGGGCGTTTATTTTTGTTGATGATTTCACTCCTTTGTGCTCGCTGGTCTTTTAATCCTTTGCTTCTAGGTCAAGTCTCAGAAGAGACAGAGAGAGAGAGAGAGAGAGAGAGAGAGACAGAGAGAGAGACCGAGAGAGAGAGAAAGAGAGAGAGAGACAGAGAGAGACAGAGAGAGAGAGACCGAGAGAGAGACAGAGAGAGACAGAGAGAGAGAGACAGAGTGAGAGACAGAGAGAGAGACAGAGAGAGAGACAGAGAGAGAAAGACAGAGAGAGAGAGAGAGAGAGAGAGAGAAAGAGACAGAGAGAGAGAGACAGAGTGAGAGACAGAGAGAGAGAGACAGAGAGAGAGAGAGACAGAGAGAGAGAGAGACAGAGACAGAGAGAGAGACAGAGAGAGAGAGACAGAGAGAGAGAGACCTTTCCCCCGAACACAGAACATTGTTTTTTAAAGCAGGAGTTTTCAGAAAGATTTGCTTTGACCTCACATAGAACACAATTTCTCTGTTTAATATAAAAACCTTCTGCTTATCTGGTGCTCTTCTGAATCCTGGGGAACAGTCGGTGAAACGTCATTACAGACTGACAGGAATATTATCTTATAAATACAACCCCAATTCCCAAAAAGTTGGGACAGTATTGAAAATGCTAATAAAAACAGAGGAGTGATGTGGAAATGTACTCTGACTTTTGTATTGAAACAAAACAAATGTATAGAGACATGGAAGCTATTTGATGCTTCAAATAATCAACTGTATAGATTTTGAAGGTATTTTGAAATTGATGCAGGCAACATGTTCCAAAAAAGTTGGGACAGGGGCAGTTTAGGACTGATAGGGACGTGAGGAGTTGAAGGAAGAAGGTGAAACAGGTGAGGCTATCGTCTAATCAGAGTACATACGGAGACTCCAATAAAGCAAAGGACGGGTCGAGGCTTGTATTTCCTCGTTTGTAAGTCACTTTGGATAAAAGCATCTGCTAAATGAATAAATGTCCCCTCATTGCGTGTCAGGTGTCTTACAGGTACAACTAAAACCCAAGAGTAGTTTTTTTTCACGTCTCAAGTCCTTGTAGAAACGATGCTCATTACAAACGAACACGTTTAGCATGAACCTGAACTGGAGCTGAAAGCTATCTAATGAGCAGCTCGGTGATTGTTCTGCTCTCTTTAGTAGCACTTCTTTATTCAGCAGCCTGTATTGTGGATCATGTCATCATTTTTAAAAGGAGTTTCAAGTTCTTCTAGTCATGAAAATGATCATTTGAGAGGTAAGTCCTAGAAATCCTGGAACACAACCATTTCCTTTAACGGATAAACAAGAGATTCAAGTGGGATTGAATTAATGAACCTGGATGTAGTGCCTGTGTAAACCTGGAGACATACATATAAATCAATCCTATAATATATTCAATAATAATTCAATAATATACAGTATGTCCCAAAAGTTAGTACACCCCTGACATGTGTGTAAATATGAGATGATATGTTGTCATGTACAACACTGAAGAAGTGACACTGTGCTACAATGTAAAGTAGTGAGTGTACAGCTTGTGTAACAGTGTCAATTTACTGTCCCCTCAAAATAACTCCACACACATTAATGTCTAAACCACTGGCAACTAAAGTGAGTACACCCCTAAGTGAAAATGTCCAGATTGGGCCCGATTAGCCATTTTCCCTCCCGGTGTCATGTGACTTTTTAGTGTTACAAGGTCTCAGGTGTGAATGGGGAGCAGGTGTGTTAAATTTGGTGTCATCACTCTCACACTCCCTCATACTGGTCACTGGAAGTTCAACATGGCACCTCATGGCAGAGAACTCTCTGAGGATCTGAAACGCAGGATTGTTGCTCTACATAAAGATGGCCGAGGCAATAAGAAGATTGCCAAGACCCTGACACTGAGCTGCAGCACGGTGGCCAAGACCATACAGTGGTTTAACAGGACAGGGTCCACTCAGAACAGGCCTCGCCATGGTCCACCAAAGAAGTTGAGTGCACGTGCTCAGCGTCATATCCAGAGGTTGTCTTTGGGAAATAGATGTATGAGTGCTGCCAGCATTGCTGCAGAGGTTGAAGGGGTGGGGGGTCAGCCTGTCAGTGCTCAGACCATACGCCACACACTGCATCAAATTTGTCTACATGGCTGCCGTCCCAGAAAGAAGCCTCTTCTAAAGATGATGCACAAGAAAGCCCAAAAAAAAATCTGCTGAAGACAAGCAGACTAAGGACATGGATTACTGGAACCATGTCCTGTGTTCTGATGAGACCAAGATCAACTTATTTGGATCAGATGGTGTCAAGTGTGTGTGGAGGCAACCAGGTGAGGAGTACAAAGACAAGTGTGTCTTGCCTACAGTCAAGCATGGTGGTGGGAGTGTCATGGTCTGGGGCTGCATGAGTGCTGCCGGCACTGAGGAGCTACAGTTCATTGAGGGAACCATGAATGCCAACATGTACAGTGATATACTGAAGCAGAGCAGGATCAGTATGCAGTGTTCCAGCATGATAACGACACCAAACATACCTCCAAGACCACCACTGCCTTGCTAAAGAAGCTGAGGGTGAAGGTGATGGACTGGCCAAGCATGTCTCCAGACCATAATAATTTTCCAAAATATTGACCCTTTGGATCCAATTTATACATTTTGACTTAGGGGTGTACTCACTTTAGTTGCCAGCGGTTTAGACATTAATGTGTGTGTGTTGAGTTATTTTGAGGGGACAGTAAATTGACACTGTTACACAAGCTGTACTACTTTACATTGTAGCACAGTGTCACTTCTTCAGTGTTGTACATGACAACATATCATCACATATTTACACACGTGAAGGGTGTACTTACTTTAGTGAGATACTGTGTATTTTCTTTAATATCTGAAAAACAGCCTCTTTCTGCTGTTTCCAAGGGACTAGT
>JAFFST010055494.1:4802-15719 GCA_022414735.1 Noturus placidus
CTGACCATTTCTTTATCCAGTTCTCCATTACTCTCCCCTCACCCCCTTCACTGTCTCCTCCCTCTGTCTCGTTTCGGCGCAATCTTCGCTCCCTTTCCCCCTCACATTCCCTGATGTCTCTAAACACCTCCTCTCTAGCCGTCCCACAACCTGTCCTCTTGACCCAATCCCTTCTCACCTTCTTCAGTCCATCTCTCCCACACTGTTGCCTGCACTCACACACATTTTTAACACATCCCTCTCTACTAGCACATACCCTATCTCATTTAAGCAGGCCCGGGTCACCCCACTGCTTAAAAAACCATCACTTGACCCTGCTGTACTTGACAACTACAGACCTGTCTCCCTCCTCCCTTTTCTTTCCAAAACTCTTGAAAAAGCTCTTTTTAATCAACTCTCTAATTTTCTCACACAGAACAATCTCCTGGACACCAAGCAGTCTGGCTTCAAGAGCAATCACTCTACGGAGACTGCTCTGCTTTCCGTCACTGAAGCCTTACGACTAGGAAGAGCGACCACTAGATCATCTTTCCTCATCCTGCTTGACCTCTCCGCTGCTTTCGACACTGTGAACCATCAGATCCTTCTGTCAACTCTCTCCAGCCTGGGCATCTCTGGAACGGTTCTGCGCTGGGTGGAATCCTATCTCTCTGACAGATCTTTCAAGGTATCATGGATGGGAGGTATTTCTGAAATTCAGCAACTGGCGTTCCGCAAAATTCAACTGGCGTTCCACAGGGGTCAGTTCTGGGTCCACTTCTCTTTTCTACCTACACGACATCTCTAGGGCAGGTGATTGAGTCTCATGGATTCTCATATCATTGCTATGCTGAGGACACCCAGCTCGATTTCTCCTTCCAGCCTGATGATCCATCCGTCTCTGCACGCATCTCTGCTTGTCTGTCTGACATCTCAGCCTGGATGAGGGAACACCACCTTAAGCTCAACCTGGCAAAATCTGAGCTTCTCGTCATCCCAGCCTGTCCCGCAATCAACCACAACCTCACTGTACAGCTCGGCACAACCACACTCAAACCAACCAGGACGACCAGGAACCTTGGGGTGACTCTTGATGACAGCTTGACTTTTACAGACCACATCTCAACAACTGCACGGTCCTGTAGATTCATACTGTACAACATCAGGAAAATCCAACCCTACCTCACCGAACAGGCTACACAGATACTAGTCCAGGCTCTTGTTATCTCAAAACTGGACTACTGCAACTCTCTACTTTCGGGCCTCCTAGCCAGCTCCATCAGACCTCTGCAGATGATTCAGAATGCTGCAGCACGCCTGTATCTATCCACATGTTTGATAGATAATGTGGTATGCTTTGGATCAAGAGCCCTCCATACTCTTCTCTTCTCATCATTCTGGTACGAGTTAATTTTGCATCAGAACTGGGCAGACTTTTTTTTTTTTTTTAAAGAGGTTTTTAAGCAAGTCTAATCTGGCTTTCCTGCTCTTAATTGATGCTTCATGTTTGCAGATATTTTGCTGAAAACTGTCATATTTAATGGCATACGACATCAAACATTAATATATACCCTCTGGGTCCTTCAGGAATGACCTGGCTCCGACGACAGGCATCCAGTACCGTGGTACCTGGCTCTAGAAAGAACTCCTGAAATGGTGCTTCTCTGAACAACTCCTTCAGTTCAGCATCATCCATCTGCTGCAGCGCCTCAATGCTACTGTGGTACAGAGCATTGGTGCATCTGGACACACACAGATGAGTAATACAATAATTAGATTATACAATTTCAGCATTTTCACCATTAATTGACCCTTAATTACCCTTGTTAGGGAAAAACAACAACAACAAAAAAAAAATACATGCCTTGTAGGAAATGAGTGGCTGCATCGGAGAACCCTTCAAGTGGTGAAATTTTCTAACATTTTCTGCTATTTATTAGTTCGGGAAAACCGCAGGAGTTCCTGATCTGTAATATGTTTCTATTTTACATATATCACAACCACAAGTAAAGTTATAGCATTTTAAATTCCTTTAAAAGTGTAAAAGGAGACAATCACATTTAAAATCCCATTCCTAGCATCACAGACATTTTGACTGCCATGATCTGATTACAAACTGAATTGTTTAGGCTTACGTCCGTTTCATTACTGCACATATCTGGTCAACAACTTGATGAAAACTTGACCACTCACTGTGTGAGGAAATAACATTTAGCTAGCAAGGCTTTAGACACCTTTAGGTTGACTGATTTACCATAGTACTTATTAAACTAGCTCCTTATGCAACTTGACCTTTGCAGGAAAACAGCCTAGGCAAGATTTTTTAAATAAATAAATAAATAAAAACATTTCCACATTCGGTACGTTTACACGGACAACAATAATCCGATATTAACCCGATTAAGACGATACTCTGATTAAGAAACTAGCATGTAAACAGTGATTATTGATGACCTTAATCCGATTAAAGTCAAACTCGAAGTAAACACAAATCAAATTAAGACGTGTGGAGTATTTCCTGTTTTAGTCGCATTATCGACATGTATTACAGACATGTACACACCTTAATCACACTATTAACATCGTGTGAGAGTTTTCACCACATTTTGTGACAGGACACGTACACACACGGCAGTGCTCAACTGTTTGACGGCAAACAAGAGATCATGGCTGTGTCCCAAACCATGTACTTACCTACTATATAGAAGGAGATATACTATACTATACTATATAGACGGTAAGTACGCGGTTTGAGTCAACGGCTTCAAGCAGTCGTCTATTTGCACGTACAGTATGACAAATAATTAACCGCACTTGAAGCTTCCGTAAAATTCAAAACAAAAACACCAAAAACTGTATACGGTAACATAACGAAGACCAACTGTATGTCGATATGTGAAATTCTATACGGAACGTCAGACGGTGTGGCGTGGGGACGTAATGGCGTGTGATGTTAATCAATCTACGTTCTATATCATGCAAAACAGGAACATGAATAGTCTAAAAGCACCTCATGTAAACACCTTAATCACAATATTGTCTTATTCAGAATAACCTCAGTAATTAGATTATTGTTGTCCATGTAGTCATAGTCTTGTTTATCTGTTTTTTTGCCAGAATTCAGTAACAGCAACATCCAAAATGTTTTCCCAGGCTACCACACATACATACGCCAAAGGTTTGTGGACACCTGACCATAACAACCATATGTGGTTCTTCACCAAACTGTTGCCACAAAGTTTGTCTGTTGCATTCAATTGTATAGGATGTCTTTGTATGCTGCAGAGTTACAATTTCCCTTCACTGGAACTAAGAGGCCTAAGCCTTTTCCAGCATGGCAATACCCCAGTACACAAAGCAAGCTCCATGAAGGTATGGGTCGTGTCTCAACAAGCTCCCTAGTTCTGTAAGTAGTGAATCAGTAGATCAGTATATTGTGTAAGGACCCTGGCTCACTACACAATGGGGACACTGAGAACTGAATTTCCAGTGACATGACTACGTACTCGTGCTGTAAAACGTCACCAAAAATGTAAAGCACGTTTATGTGTCATATAAATTTGTTCGCTTAATCACACGCGCTTGTCATAATATGTCAAGCAGGATCATTAGGCGAGCTAGTAGATTAAAAACAAAAAATCATTAAAACACTTACAAGTTGTTAGACTCAAACAAACCGTATACAGAATGTCAAATAAAGTTAAAAATTTCTAGCGTAAATAATCATTTCAGAGCTACAACAACGATAACAAGCTACCTACATTTGTAGACAAGAGTTCATCTGCCTTTTTTTTTTTTTTTTGAGCTGAGAGGCTTCAGAAAACATGACGCCATGTGCAGTAAGGGAACAAAGTGAGCATGTATGTACCCTGGTTTTTGCGGTGCATTGTGGGACTTTTTTAAGGAGCTAATGTTCTAGTGCACTGGAAGGATCTCGCGATTGAGACAGCACTTAAAATGGCCGACTCCCTAATCAGTGCCCTGAATAACGATCTAGGGAGATGATGGAGACACAGGGATGGTTTGCCAAGAACTCGAGTTTCTTGCACAGAGCCCGGACCTCAAACCTACTGAACACTTTCAGGATGAAATGAAACGTCGACTTCTCGCCCATCCTAATCGCACTACTGCACTTGTGGCTGAAAATCTAGTGGAAAAGCTTCCCAAAATAGTTATTATTATAACAATAAATAATGTTCAATAAGCGCATATGGGTGTGACGGTCAGGTGTCCACAAACCTTTGGAAATATAATGTATGCTTTTGCCCTCCTAGACTTGTGATATTGCTGTACAATACTATTATGTATACTGCTATTGAGAAAGGTTCTCACCGTTTGGCACTTTCCAGCCCCTCTTTGCCATGCACCAGCTTGGTTACCTCAGCAGCAAGCCGTTTATGTGCTGCTCTCTTGCCGGGATCCTGCCGCTGCTGTTCAATCACTTTCTCCACCTCAGCCAGTGGCAGGAAGGTGAACAGCTTCAGGTACCTGAGGTTCAAACCCTGCATATTAGTGCTCTAAATTCATTTACACAAATGATTTCAGCTTCCAAACATGACCGCTTTTTCACTTGTGGAGATCGCTCAGACTTTTCCATGGACCCCTTAAAAAGTTCAGCTTCTCCTCTTAAAGCATATAATGACGTAACCAAAGCAACCACAGTGAGAACTAAACAAGAAAGTTACAGACAGGTCCATAAGTATTTATAGTGAAACAATTTTCATAATTTTGCCTCTGTATAATGCCACAATGGATTTGAAATGAAGCAATCAATATGTGATCAAGTGTATCAAGGCTAGACTTTCAGCTTTAATTCAAGGGCTTTAAAAAAACATTTTATTTACAGCCATTTTTTTTTCTTACATCTTCTCTCCATTTTCACAGGCTCAAAAGTAATTAAACAAGCAAGCGGTTTCATGACCAGGTGTGGTCTGTGTCATCATTCTTTCATGACAAATTAAGAAGATAAAAAGGTCTAGAGTTGATTCCAAGTGTTGAATTTGCATTTGGTAGCTGTTCATGGGAACTCTCAATATGTGGTCCAAAGAGGTTTAGATGCAAGTGAAGGAAGCCAACACTAGGCTGAAAAAACATCCATCCATCCATCCATCCATCCATCCATCTTCAACCGCTTACTCCTTTTCAGGGTCACGGGGAACCTGGAGCCTATCCCAGGAGGCATCGGGCACAAGGCGGGGTACACCCTGGACAGAGTGCCAGTCCATCACAGGGCACAATCACATACACGCTCACACTACAGACACTTTAGACACACCAATCAGCCTAACATAAAACCAACCTATCAGAGTGAAAGCACAAACTTTAGGAGTGGCCAAATCTCCAGTTTGGTACCTTATTAATATTATTATTCTTATTCAGCAACACCAAAAGGTCTGGAAAACCAAGGAAGACAGTGGATGATCGCAGAATTTTTTCCTTGGAGAAGAAAAACCTTTTCACAACATCTATCCAAGCCAAGAACACTCTCAAGGAGGTAGGTGTATCATAGTGCATCATGCAAAACCTTCATGAGTGTAAATATTAGAGGTTTACCTCATGCAAATCACTGGTAACACTCAAAAACAGAAAAGCCACATTAGACCTGATAAAAAAAAAAAAAACCTCTAAAGAAAAGCCTGATCAGTGCATAAACAAGATTCTTTGGACAGATGAAGAGAAGAGCATGGAGAAGGAAAGGAAGATCCAATGTGATGGAGGAAGTGTTATGGTATGGGAATGCATAGCTGCCAGTGGAACTGGGTCACTGGTGATTATAATGACTGCTGATAGAAGAAGCAGGATGAATTCTGAAGCGTATAGAGCCTAAACAAATCAATAGAGCAAAACTGACAGGTTTGCACTCCACAGAACAGATGGACAATGACCCAAAACATATTGCAAAAGCAACCCAAGAGCTCTTAAGGCAAAGAAATGTCTTTGCCTTAAATACGTCTGGAATGTTCTTAAATCAGTCACCTGACCTCAAAATAATTTCAAATGCTTTTCACTTACTGAAGACCAAACTGAAGGCAGAAAGACCCACAAACAAGCAGCAAATGAAGGCAGCTGCAGTAAAGGCCTGGCAATGCATCTCAATAGAGGAAACTCCAGACTTCTCAAGTGAAGGTTCCAGACTACAGGCAATTATTGATTGCAAAAGATTTGCATCCAGGTATCAAAAATAAACCATATAATTACATCGGTTTGTCCAATTACTTTTGAGCCAGGGAAAACAGAGTATGTAAAAAATGGTTGTAATTACTAAAGAGTTAATGCTATATTTTTGTTAAACCCCTTAAATTAAACCCTGTCTGAAATGTCTACACTTCAATCACATCTCGATTGATTCACAAAAATGTTGTTACTGTCCAAATACTTATGGGCCTGACTTTATATCTAGTGTAGAATGAGAACCTGAACATGCTAAAACTTCAAGAGGTTGAACAGTTGTTGACATAACACACTATATTACTAGTTTCACTGTGAGATTGACACCCGACAATCAAATGGGTGTGATGGTCAGGTGTCCAGAAACTTTTGGCCATATAGGATATTTTCAAATGGTATTCAAGCTAAACTCAGTTCCCATCAGGTGATTTTCCTATTCACATAAAATGATTAAGCCATAATTATCATACTGTATATTACATGCTCTATACAATAAAGCTAATTTCTGTACAAAGTTCATCGTTTCAAGGTTTCTCGGATAGATGTCTTTGATTATGATCAAACTCGAAAAGTCACCATCTTACTGTTCCATATTGTTGTCTGGCAGTCTGAGGAAATACTGGTAGAACTCAAAGGGAGACGTTTTATTCCGGTTCAGCCATACAGCATTTCCTGCAGTCTTCCCCAGCTTATCTCCCATTGAGGTCGTCAAAAGTGGTACTGTCAGTCCATATACTTCCTCTCCTGTCTTTCTGCAGGGAAAAGTGGAAAAAAAATGTTAGCACTGACCTTGTTCATTTATTCATCGTCAGTAAGCACTTTATCCTGGTCATGATGGATCCAGAGCCTATCCCAAGAACACTGGACAGGAGTTATAAGCACACCCTGAATGTGTCCCACAGGGAGCTATTAACACACACACACACACACACACACACACACACACACACACCTACCTAGTGGAAACTTAGAATAGCCAATCTACCTACTGGCTTGTTTTTTGGAGGTTTAAGGAAATAGCAATAACTGTATATGAGTGGACAGCATGGCAACATTTACCCCCATTGTGTGGTTTTCAAGCCTTTTTTGGTTAAAATGCCACCTTATGGAAATTAGGGCTAGAATCTGCGCAATAAAGACCTTGCCGAGGTACAGGCAGCCGGACACCTTCCTCTCTCCCACCCTCAGAGGTGATTAACACGGTTCATGAGAGAGCACGCCATGTTGCCCAATCATATATACAATCATCGGTCCACCCATATATGCAGTTTTGAGATCAAAAGGTAAATATGACACATACGTTTAGAATTCATTTCATCATATTTACATCTAGATGTGTTAAACAATGTAGAACATGGCACCTTTTGTTTGGACCTACCCATTTTTTCAAGTTATCAAAAATATTGGAGCATGTTACTGATAGATGTTTCTTGTGGCAAAGGTGTGTCCCGTTAGACTGATAGTTTAATGAATTAATAGCTCTGAAGGTCTACTCTTGGTCTGACCCCTAGGTTTCACCTGTGAAGACTACATTTGTTGTTAAAAAAAATAAAACGACATGAAGACCAGAGAGCTGTCTAAAAGAGAAAAGAAAGCCATATAGATGCAGAGAAAAGAGGGAGAATCTGTCAGAGGCTTTGCAGAAATATTGAGCGTAGTAAATACAACAATTTGGAATGTCCTGAACAAGAAAGAAACCACTGGTTTACTGAGCAACAGACACTGAATGGGTTGACCAAGGAAAACAACAACAGCTGATGACAGAAATATTGTGAGAGCTATGAAGAAAACCCCCCAAAACAATGAGTGATATCACCAACAACCGCCACAGGACAGGGGTGAAGTTATCACAATACACTGTTCGGAGAAGACTCAGAGTAGAAATATAGCGGCTATACCACAAGATGCAAACCTCTCATCGGCTGTAAGAATCAGAAAGTCAGATTGGAATTTGCAAAGAAATACAGAGATGAGCCACAAAAGTTCTGGAACCAAGATTAACCTCTAACAAACTGATGGAGAGGCCAAAGTGTGGAGAAAGAAAGGATCTGATCATGATCCAAAACATACAAGCTCCTCTGTGAAGCATGGTGGAGGTAGTGTCATGGCTTGGGCTTGCATGGCTGCTTCTGGAACAGACTCACTAATCTTTATTGATGATGGAACTCATGATGCTAGCAGCAGAATGAATTCATAAGTTTACAGAAATCAGGAGGAACTTCATCATGCAGCAAGATACATGATCCAAAACACACTGCCAATTCAACAAAGGACTTTTTAACAAATCAAGGGAGAAACTCTGAAACAAACAACAACTAAAAGAGGTTGTGGTAAAAGCCTGGGAAAGCGTCACAAAAGAAGAAATCAACAGTTTGGTGATGTCGGTGAGTCGCAGGCTTGATGCAGTCATTGCAAGCAAGAGATTTGCGCCCAAATAAGTGTTATTTACTTTAAGACTTATCCTTTCCTACACTTTTGCTTGCCTAAAGATTGTGCAGTCAGATACAAAAAGTTCTGTGTTTTATTGTGTCGAACACGTCTAGAAGTAAATCAGAGGAAATAAATCTGAAATCCTAAACTTGAATCTCATATCCATCTTTAGATCTCAAACCCAAATGTCGTTGGCGTACCTACAGCACAAATAAACTGCCCTCGCCATTCCAAAAGTTTCAGAAGAGACTGTATACAGCCATTAATCCACCCCAATGATTGTATATGAGTCATTCAGTGTGTTTACATGTACAACAATAATCCACTCTTAACCGGATTAAGACCATAGTTGGATTAATAAACTACCATGTAAACAGCATTTTAAATTACCTAAATCTAATTAAAGTCATACTCGAATTAAGCTCTAAGACATGTGGAGTACTGCTGTTTTAGTCACATTATGGACGTGTATTACAGACATGTGAACACCTTAATCACATTATGAACGCCGTGTGAGAGTTTTCACCGCATTTTGCGACAGCACACGATCACACACGGCAGTGCTCAACATTTACGGCGAACAAGAGAGTTCGGCTGCGTCCCAAACCGTATACTTACTACTATAGGCCTGTAGTGGTGTAAAATACATGTATCTCGGCTACTATATAGCGGTAAGTATGCGGTTTGAGACGCAGCCCACGGCTTCAAGCAGTTGTCTATACGGCTTCAAGCGGTTGTTTATTAGCACGTACAGCACGACTAATAATAATTAACTACACTTAAAGCGTTAGTAAAAAAAAAAATAATAATAATAAAAACACCCAAAACTGTATACGGTACCATAACGAAGACAAACTATATGTTGATACGTGAAAATTTAGAGGGACCTCGGACGGCGTGGCGCAGTGACGTAATGACGCAGGCTGTTCATCTGATCTAGAACATGTAAAACGGGTAGTATTCTAAAAGCGACCCATGTAAACACCTTAATCGCATTATTGTCTTAATCAGAGTGAGGTCAATCATTCGATTACTGCTGTCCATGTAGACGTAGTCAGAGACAGGGGGAAGGTGCGCTTACTTATGAATGAATTCATGGCCGGACATCAGGTTCCCCAGCTGATCAGTGCCCCCTAGCTGTATTCTGCAGCCGTGCACCTGATGCAGGTAATAGAAGTCAAACGCCTGGAAGAGCTGGTAAGAGAACTCGCTGAGACTCATGCCCTCGGCACTCTTTAAGCGGGACTGAACGCTGTGTCTGCTCATCAGAGTGCCCATGCGGAAATACCGGCCCGCCTCGGCCAGAAACTCCACCACGGTCCAGTCCCGGTACCAGCTGGCGTTGTTCAGTACGCGCACGGTGCCGAGTCTCTGCGGATCGCTACAGAAGTAAAGCTCATGGTTGGTGAAGATCTGGTGCAAGCTTTCCAGCACGGACATGGCATTGCTGTCCGCCATGGCGGCCGACAGGCACTCTCTCTCCTTGGACTTTCCGCTCGGGTCGCCGATCCGTGCCGTGGCTCCGCCGATCAGCGTGATCACGTGGTGCCCGGCGTTGCGGAAGTGCAGCAGGCCGATGAGCGGGAGCAGGTGGCCGGCGTGCAGGCTGTCTGCGGTCGGGTCGAATCCGCAGTACACGGTCTGCTGGGCCGAATGCAGCAGCTGGGGGAGATTCACCTGAGCCGCGTTTTCAGGGAAAGACTCCTTCAGGAGGCCTCGTTTGTGAAGCGAAGACAGGAATCCATTTCTACCGGCCGAGGATGTGTGAAACGTAGCATTCGGAAACCAAACCGGAGACGGGCTTTTTAGAATAAAACCCGTTTTCCCTCGCCATCCTCTGCACAGGCTGCGGCCACAGGACGCCGCCATGTTGGAAATGACGTCATTAAGGCGCTCACTGCTGCTCCCTGTTGGATACAAATCTCACTCACCTACTTTCATAAGACAGCCTAGCAGTCTCTCATCAAATCAGTCATAATTCAATTCAATTCAATTGTATTTGTATAGCGCTTTTTACAATAGATATTGTCCAGGGTTCGAGTCCCGCCAGGGCCATGTGTGTGTGGAG
Organism: Noturus placidus; assembly: GCA_022414735.1. NCBI lineage: Eukaryota > Metazoa > Chordata > Actinopteri > Siluriformes > Ictaluridae > Noturus > Noturus placidus. Next base: position 15,448 of record JAFFST010055494.1, read on the forward strand.
TTTGCATGTTCTCCCCGTGTGTCGGGGGTTTCCTCCGGGTACTCCGGTTTCCTCCCCCAGTCCAAAGACATGCATGGTAGGCTGATTGGCGTGTCTAAAGTGTCCATAGTGTATGAATGTGTGTGTGAGTGTGTATGTGATTGTGCCCTGTGATGGACTGGCACTCTGTCCAGGGTGTACCCCGCCTTGTGCCCGATGCCTCCTGGGATAGGCTCCAGGTTCCCCCGTGACCCTGAAAAGGAGTAAGTGGTTGAAGATGGATGGATGGATTG
>JAFFST010055494.1:15739-27979 GCA_022414735.1 Noturus placidus
CAAGACACTGAGTGGCGACAATGGCAAGGAAAAACTCCCTAAGATGTTTAAGAGGAAGAAACCTTGAGAGGAACCAGACTCAGAAGGGAACCCATCCTCATCTGGGTCACAACAGATATTATTAAAGAGATAATTATTGATTTATATGTAATCTGTTTGGCTTTGAAAAGCCTTTGTCCGAGCATTCTGGATTTGGAGCAGATGAGAGCACCATCCAGAAGTAGGACCTCCGAGACCGATCATGCAGGTCCGGAGAGCAGAAGGACCAGGATCTCCAACATCTCCATAAACTCATAACTCTGTTGTATGTTCAAAAAGTTTTACAGAATGACACATCTTTCTTTGTTACAGGTAAATATGAATATACATGCCATGCAGTAATTAGTTTGAGCCTGATTGCTGGAAACATGATCAAAGCCTGCCTGTTTACTGCTAGTGAGACTTTTAAATCCACTAGGCAACAGTCATAATAAATCAGACTAGAGTATCCAGGAGGTTTTACATTCATACAACAAGAATCAGCAATAACACGACTATATAAAATCACAAAGTATAAAAAAAATACATACAAACAGTGTACATTGACCAAGTAGGATAATGTTAGCTAACAGGCAAACACCAATGTCTAAAAACTTTACTAGATAAACAGTCATTGGTACGCAGGCCTAATTATAAACCCAACTAATTGCAAAACTAATTATATCAAACTTGCCGGTATTACACTCTAACAAACTCTCACCAGCCTGCCTTAACTCCTGAGTGGCTCAGTCGGTAAAGCGGGTTGACCACTAATCCACTAATCGTAGGGTTGGTGGTTCGAATCCCGGCCCGGGTGATCCCATGCCGAAGTGTCCTTGGGCAAGACACTGAACCCTAAGTTGCCCCCGATGGCAAGCTAGCACCTTGCATGCAGCTCTGCTACCATTGGTGTGTGAGTGTGTCTCATTTGTAAGCCGCTTTGGATAAAAGTGTCTAATAAATGTAAATGTAAGTCCTTCATACAATATAAACACATTCTCAGAGTGTTCTGGAAAATCATACTAAGCAACAGGTCAGAGGTGTAGAGGGGTGAAATACAGCTTAATCTAAAGGCATTTAAAGGGTGTCCCAAAAGTCTCCATACATAGGGGAAAGTAACACTTTTTTTTTTTTTTTTTAGCAAAAAGTCTTTCAAAAGACTTAATTTCTAGAGTATAATTTTTTTTTTCAGATAGGCTTTAAGAACGCCTTTGATAGAAGAAGAACGTATTGAAATCATTCTCATGGCTGGATCAGGAAGCTGTCAACAAGGTTGCGATGGACTAACAGGAAACATGGCGAGCACATTGCACACGACTCTGCAGCGAAACTCATTAACACATTTTAAAAGACTGAAAGTGTTGCAGACCAAACCAGGAGAAGTGGATGTTCACAAACATTGCCAGAGCCATATCTCCCTGCAGTTCTCGCCTGGTTTCCCACTGAAGCCAAGCAGGTCAAGCCTGGCAAGTACCTGGATGGGAGACCTCTTGGGGGAAAACTAAGGTTGCTGCTGGAAGTGGTACAGTATTAGTGAGGCCAGCAGGGGGTGCTCACTCTGTGGTCTCTGCGTATAGTGACAGGGACCCTATACTGTAAAAACAGCACTGTCTTCCAGATGAGACTGAGGTCTTGGTTCTCTGTGGTCATTAAAAATCCCAGGACACTTACCTTAAGACAGTAGGGGTATAACCTCCGTGTCCTGGTGAAATTGGCCCTTCTCTATCATGGCCTCCATCCCTGAATTGGCTACATCAATCTCTCCCAAATTTAAAAAGAATATAAGAGATACATGTAGACAGAGTAGTACTAAACACAGACTGAGAAAACTAAGGTATATTCTGCACAATGACCACAGGTAGAGGAAATCTTCAGGGTGTCCCTAAAGTCTCCATACATATGTTTGCCAGCACCAGGTCGTTTGTGCCTTTGTCAGTGGATGTTCATTTGTTAGTTACATTTATATAGCGCTTTTGTAGACACGCAGAGCGCTTTACATAGTATTGGGTGGATCTCCTCAACCACCACTAATGTGTAGAATCCACCTGGATGATGTGACTGCAGCATAGGGCACCAGAACGCCCACCCACTGTGTAACACTTCTATTCTCTTCTAAGGAAGTAGGGTGAAGTCAGGTAAAATGGAGTCTTGTCTGAATACAGAATACGGTTGTCTTAATAGTACGTGACCTATACTTTGACACTTATACAGTCTATGACCAAAGATTTGTGGACACCTGACCTTTTTCAACATCCCGTTCCAGATTTAGTTCCCTTCTGCTGTTATAATAATATAATATGGGAAGGTTTTCCACTAGATTTTGGAGCGTGGCTGTGGGGATTTGTGATCATACAGCTACAAGAGCATTAGTGAGGTCAGGCACCGATGTTATATGAGATGGTCTGGGGTGCAGTTGGTGTTCCAGTTCATCCCAAAGGTGTTCGGTGGGGTTGAGGTCTGGGCTCTGTGCAGGACACTCAAGTTCTTCCACTCAGACCTTGGAAACCATGTTGACATTGACCTCGATTTGTGCACAGAGGCCTGGCCCACCCAGTCATGAGATTTGCCTACCCACTAGCCCAGGGCCAGTACCATGGAAACAAGTTTAAAAAATATTGAATATTGTGACATTTTCCCATTACATAAAATTTCCCTACCCCCCTCACAAGTAGGAAAATGGTCACAAACATTCTCACACTTTCATTTGTGAATGCTCAGCAGACCTTGCTTAGTTATTTTGTCTGTTTAAACTCTTCATCTGTAGTGGAAAATTAATGTTGTGTACTACATGCAGTTTAGGGTGAGATTTAGAATAGTAGATTTTACACCCACAAATTATTCCAAGTAGTCACTGTTACACCATAACCAACAGATGTCACCAAAGTCATACCAGTTTTGAGTCTGGCAACAACATTGTATTAATAAGGTAAGACTATTAAAATCTACACTTTGATCAAATGGAAAATATACAATCACTAAGCACTTTATTAGGAACAGTGTATTAATACTGGCTAGGGCTTCGCTTTGCTTCTTAAAGCAGCCTCAGTACTTTGTGGCGTCGATTCCATAAGATGTTGGAAACATTCCTTTCAGATTCTGGTCCATGATTGCATCACACAGTTCCTGTAGATTTTTCAGATGCACTTTCATGCACCACGTCCCAAAGGTGTTCTACTGGATTCAGAGCCGGTGACTGGGAAGGCCACAGAAGAAAGACTTAAGAGAGCCAGTATACAGTCCAAGCATCTACTGTTGAGGAGCTAGTAGTGATATAAGTACTGCAGTGCTAAATATCCATTAACTGACAAGAAGCAAGTTGTAGAAAGAACAGTGAGAGAAGCAAATAAGCACAATAGTTAGGCTAAGTGTTGGTACACAAGTGGGCAAAACACGTTGTTCACAAAGCAAGAAGTCGAATGCTTAAGTCATGAAAAATAATAATACAGACTAATAATAATATACGTATGTATAACTGTGAGATACATAGATTTATAAAGCTAATCACATGGCAAAGAGAACAGACCTTGATAGACCTATGCTGTAGACCCTGATGCCAGGTGTCTCTTCAGGGGTACTGCCACACCCAGATCAGCACCATGGCCAGCAACTTTATAGATTCCACTGGGCAGCTTCATAACAACAATTCAATTCCATTCAATTGACACATTACACATGAGTTGATCACACATTACACAATTACACATGAGTTGATGGGGATGTTGGAGATCCTGGTCCTTTCTGCTCTCCGAACCTGCATGATCGGTCTTGGAGGTCCTACTCTGGATGGAGCTCTCATCTACTCCAAATCCAGACTGCTGGGACTAAGGCTTTTCAAAGCCAAACAGATTACTTTTAAAGCAATAATTGTCTCTTTATGAATGTCCGTTGTTACCCAGATGAGGATGGGTTCCCTTCTGAGTCTGGTTCCTCTCAAGGTTTCTTCCTCTTAAACATCTTAGGGAGTTTTTCCTTGCCATTGTCGCCACTCAGTGTCTTGCTCAGTTGGGATAATTTCTCACTTTTACTGTGTATGTACTGTGTTTTTTCCTCCTGTAAAGCTGCTTTGAGACAATGCCTGTTGTAAAAAGCGCTATACAAATAAAATTGAATTGAATTGAATTGAATTGAACCTGCTCTCCAGCCTACCAAAACAGCACCTGAATTGCCACACATATACACTCCCTTTAAGGACTTCTTGACAACAAGTACCAATGCTCAACAATTCCTTCCCTTACCTTCTTCCCTCAACAGTAAATAAACTAGATCAATGCCTTGTGTGAATAACCCATGACGCTCATCACAGTCGACAGCAACCTCAGCAGGAGCAGTGGCTAGTAGTCTAGCAGCCTTATAGACTGGCATATAGTAGTACCCAGTATAGTCAGACAATTACTCTAGACATTGACATGGAGTCATGACTCAACTGGTGCATGACCCAAGAATGGCTATGGGTCACTGTCTGCCTACCCTTACCTTCAGATTTGTGAAAAGCTTTGGGAAGTCAACCACATGAGTAAGCAGGCAGTATGGAAAGCACAGAGGGCACCAGAGCCACCTTCTTGATAAAGCCAAATGAAAAAAGCCATTACTCCCTAGCCTTTTAGGGAGAACCCCTCCTGGGAATGAGTACCTGAGCCCTAGTCTTCTCCTTGCAAGATTAAACAATGCCCACCATCCACCGCTCTCTAAATATTGGAAAGTCCCAACTGTCAGGCTGCAGTCTAGCCCAGGAAAGACTGGCTTGGAGCCAGTATGTATTAGTAACTCAGGTGTTGTATTATCTTTCAACCATCTATCTCCTCTGACTACCCACATTTGCGCCATGGAAACTCTCCACGAGACTTGCACATGACGTTCCCACAGTGTTCTTAAATATAGAAAGGCCCACTTGGCCCACATGCAACCTCTTATGCAGCTACATGGAGGAATCGCTTTTGCCCTTAGTGGACAAACACAACAAGAACCGGGGAATATTGACATGCCTTTGAACTCTCTTCCTGGCAAACAGCTACTGTCTGGCAGGTATTTTCATTGACTCTTTAACCATTTTCCCTGGACTGTGGTTCTGTTTGCAAGTGTCTCTAAACAGGCTTTATACTATATTTGACAAAAAACAAACAGACAAACAAACAATAAAAAACTGCAATGCCATGTTTGAATTTTACAAATAGATTTTTAATGTTTACAGATAGTGTGGGTTTCGTTAAATACATCCTATTAATCTGTTGAAAAGAAGTCAGAAAAAATGACAAAAGGTTTTTGTATCCGGATACAACTTTCCTTTTAAAAGACGTTACGTGCTGTCTAAAGAACTGTTGCTTAACCAGTTCTGACCTGTGCTAGCGTAAATTCTGCAACATTTCCCCTGATACAGTAGTTAAAATCCCTTTCGAAAAAAAAATATGAAATCAAAATGGAATTTTCATGTGTGCAGTTATTATTTTAATCCACAACATATTTGCTATTCTCTAAGCACTCATTTAGACACCAAGGCCAATGTTCTTTCAGTTCTGGTCACCGTGGGTAGCATGAACAAAAATGCAGCATTTGGGCTATTAAATTGTGTATGCAACCTTGACCACAAACTGTTAAATAATATACAGTATGTTCAGAAAGTCTGTAGCTAAGGCACATGTATTGATTCTTGGCTTCGGTTTGACAAAGGCAGTTTGCATCAGATTCCTTTCATCCATGCGTCTGACATATCTGCAATCCTTAAAGTATAAATAGCATAAATCACACCCAAACTGACAAGACAACATGTTCATATACCAATGCATCCATTATAATAAATAATAATGTCTGATGATAATGTAATGATAATTTCTAATCATGGTAAATCTATTAGAACTAACCTAGGATTATGAATTGAATTGAACTTGCAATTCATCTTAAGACAATCCTGTTCAGTATTACACATTCAGTACATGCTGAAACTGCAGGATAATGTAATTGTACAGCATGTAAATATGTTTGCTTTAATACGCTTTAGTGAAACAGCTAATTATAACTCAGAAATCATGAATGAAAATCAACACACATATGATTTCATTCATTATGTAACTACAAAGTTACATTATGAATGAACTATTCCTACCAACATAACTACTGTCCACAGGAAGCACCATGAACAGACACTAGATGACAGGAAGGTCAGGATGTCAGTTATTGAAAATCATAACCGTCAAGTGTGCATGTGGATTTAGAGGTTGTACCTGAGACTAAAACCTGTCATATGGGCTAAGATTTCATACACTCCAAAACAAGGGGTTCGGTCTCTGAGTACTGCCCCTGGGTAAATGGGTAAATCTCCTCAGTGCTGTGGCATCAACAGAAAGAAGATTGGGACTTAGAAAACATGTTCACGTAGATGTTTCTCTTCATGACAGTACATTGTGCTAGCTGGCTAACCATTCCACTATTTTAAATTGCACTCAATTGAATAAATCCCAACTATTTGACAAGATTTTATATATTAACAGAGTCTTGCTTTAGTATAAAAAATATTACACCATTAAAAACAACTATAAGTGTATATGGTGCCCACACTACCCATGTTGGTGATATGAATGCAATTTCAAAATATTTATCACATGATATACAGGCAAACATTGCATTTAGGTCCCTTTAAAAGGAAATATGGCCACTGTCTTTGTGAACATAAATACAAATGTAGAGCTGTCCGTTTATTACAACGCTTTCTGATCCAGCTTAAGGGTTTGCTATGCACCAACAATTAATTTCTAGTTTTGTTTTGTTTTTTTATTGTTCTGGTTAAGACCATTTACATTCTATAAACATAACATACAGGTACAGTAGAATATTGTTCTGATACCTGAGTATCATTGGGGGGGGGGGGGGGGGGGGTACCTGAATTCAGGTGAGCGTTCATCGCACAGGTAATTGAATCTTTCACATATATGGAGGCTTACATTCAGACGTGCCAAATATATACATGCATATACTAGTTCGATGCCAAAAGCAAAATTCTTAGTGAGAAAATAAAAAGGAAGGAGGAATTAACACAACAGCATCGGCTTGAGTTTTCTGCCTATATTTCATGGAAATGTTAACAGTGCGATGATTATCTTGCCATACTGCAATTTCTAAAGTATTTGTGAATTATTGGTCTAATGTAGATATTGATGATATCTCTAGCCGAATGTTTTGTTCAACTGATTCTGACACAAATGTGGGCTATTTGCTTATTAAATTACATATAGAGATTAGTTTATAAAACCTTAAAAACCCATTTAAACCAGGGCACTTGAATGTTCTTTCCATCCTATTGCATACTAGTTGTATTGTACTAATGTATTAATATACTTTTTAAATCTTTGCCTACACCTGATTTCAGTAGGTTAAATAAATAAAACTGTTGCTCTACATAAATTTAATTAAAATGTGTACACCAGAAAATCACCCACCTCCTAATCTACATTGCATGGCCATAGGTTTGTGGACACCCGATCATCACACACATGTGTTCCTTCCCCAAACTGTTGCCACAAAATTGGATGCACACAATTGAATAGCATATTTCCCTTCACTGGAACTAAGAGGCCCAAACCTGCTCTAGCATGACAACGCCCCTGTGCCCAAAGCAAGCTCCATGAAGACATGATTTGTCAAGGTTGGAGTGGAAGAACACGAATATCAACCTCACTGGACACGTTTGGGATGAACCGGAACATCGACTGATCCCCAGTCCTCCAGACATCAGTGCCTGACCTCACTAAAGCTCTTGTAGCTGAATGAACACAAATCCCTACAGCCACGCTCCACAATTTACTGGAAAGCCTTCCCAGAAGAGTGAAATCTGGAATTCAGTGTTCAACAAACATGGATGTGATGATCAGGTGTCCACATACTTTTGGCCATATAGTGTTTCATCACTCCACATAGGCTTCAATGTTTATAAAAAAATTGTCGTGATTAATCTGCCACCAGCCTTAAACAAGCCCATCAAAGATTCCTTATTGATAAACAAGCCCATCAAAGATTCCTTATTATTTGACTGATCGAAGTCAACACGCTAAACGTCATTAAACCTTAAACATGCTAAGTTCTATAGACATTCTTTAACATTCATGTTTCATATTCTAAATGTAGTTTGACTGCTTTGTGTTTTAATTTGTCATTTATTTTTCATTTATTTAAAACACCGATTGTCCTAGCCATTGATTAGCACTTGAAGCTACAGGGTTCTGAGTGCAAGACTGGAGTGATACAAATCCTCAACCCTCTTTCAGGAAGAATTTCGCAACGCCCCTCTCACTAATATAGACGAGCTGTGGCTAAACCGAGGGAGGATACTAGATCTCACCAGAAAGAAATAAGAACCTGCAATAAGAAATTGCAGCAACCAATGGCCCCAAAAGACCTGCTTTATTAAGCTTCAAGTTCTACATTTACAGCAGAAATGCTAGCTGTTCAAAATCTAGAAAAAGGCGCAAATTAGATTTCTTCTAAGACTTAGATAGTATATATGACTGGATTGTGTGTTGCAGAGCATCTCATGGAAACTGGATAGATGTGAAGATGTGTAGAGTCTAGTGAAAAGCTTGGGTGCTGGCACGAGAAAGACCAGGACGGATAATTTTACACATATTTCATCCAGGTTACACATATTTCATCCAAGGTTTACACCAAGAAAAGGAAGCTGAGTCTAGAGGTGATCACTAATCCATTAAGAGCTTTTAATGTGGTTTTGCTACTAATGAGAAAGCGCCCTACCAGAAGCAAATTAATCACTGTTAAATTTCTGTCTTTCTTTTCTTTTTTTCAATTTTTGTTTTTAGCAAAATGTAGAACTTTTTAAATATCAAGTTTAGCTTACAAAAAAAAAAAAAGGAGTGTAATAACATTTTTTTTTTGCATATTTTGCATTTCTTCACTGCATCAGTATCTGACGGTCATTGATGCAATGACAAACACTGAGCCAACATCAGGCAAACGATTTTGGACCTGAGCAAACTAACCAGGTGTTAATAAAACTGTCTTGGACATATATCAGAGGCAACGTAATAAAACATCCTAGAAATACTTCTGACACATTATCAGCTCTACCTTGTCCATTACATTTAGAAAACAGAGGCACAAACTGACCCCAACTCATGACCTCTACTCTAACTGAGCAGCCTGATTCATACAACCCCAGGAACACATGCTAACATTCATGCCACAAATATTTCAAGATTATGAAGGGTCATTTGACTGTTGTGTACATAATAAACATGAGTTGGTGAACTTATTATGAATTGTTAGAAAATACATTTACAAGCCCTGTAGTTCTGTATTTTTTAAAAACCTGATATGAACACACTTGTTGCTATCTTCTGCACATTTATGTAATACAGATTTCATCTTCCTATTCTTGCTGAGCAACCAAACCATTATTAGACCACTACTGCATGTTTTGGATTTACAAAGGCTTCGCCAGGTCTGTGTCACGCAAATGCACCCTTATTTGTGTTTAAAGGACATATTGCTGTATCAACAAGCCTGATTTTGTAAGATTGTTTTCACAGTCTCTAACCCATGAGGAAGTTCATGAAGATTAGTGTACATTTTTAGAAAGTATAATAAACCATGAGTCAAAAAAAGTACAAATGAAACTTTAGTGCAGTGTGAATTAGGACTATCCTGACACTGGTCCTTTCTAAGGAATTCCCCTCTACCTGATTTCCATCCCTTCTGTACAGCTGGCTGGCACTTACTTTCTGGACACCACTGTCTCTTGTGCATAGCGGTTTATTGGCATCCCTTCCAACAGGGTTACGCTGTGTCTTTACCAAGGACAGATTCCGGAGTCCCCTGAGAGCATTTCCTAATTTCTTTTAGGAATAAATGAACATCTGAGGTGTCAGAGAAGCCCTCGCCCTCAATCATTAGAAAAGGTTTAGGGCTAAATCCGCTCCCTTGTTCTCTTGCGCCTTTACCATGCCCTGTACAATTTAGTAGCACATGAGTATCCTTTAGTACATGTCTTTGTAGATTTCCTGGAGCAGAGGATGAAGTGACGTGTCCTCCATTTTCTTGATCTCCTGCACTAACTGGGCATGCTCTGTGACTAGCTGACGCAGGTCAGCTAGTTTCTGCAGGAGTTTAGGGAAGAGGAAGGTATTGTCTGGGTGGTTATTCTGTAGGTGCAGCTGCAGGACATGGACGATGCTCTCCTGCATCCGCTCGATGTATGGGACATTCATCAGACCGGGTCGATCTGAGTGACAAGAAGGATCGATTTGAAGAGAGCCGGTTAGTCCAAGCACAAAACTCATCTGATTTATTAAACGTTTGTGGCAACACACTACACAGCATGACGAATGGAACACTAAATGTGTCCACAAGGTAGGCAGTCTGTTATTCAAGTCATGTCTCTTACCTCCACAGCAGATGATAGCTGCCACAAACAGGGCCAGGTCACTGTCATCCAGTCCCAGTGCATTGAACTTCATGGCAAACTGGAACTTGGGCTCCATCATGTCACTAATGGGTCGTCGCAGACTCTTGAGGAACTCTCTTGTGATAAAGCCACTGCCATAGGCAACCAGCAAGCCATCTTTATTCATGCAAGAGGCCAGCATGGCAAAGAGTGCCTCATACACACCATATTTTAACAGTGTTACCTAAGAAAGAACACCAAATATACAATATAAAGTTAGAAAGAGGACAGTTAGGAGGGAAGTGTTGTGATTAAGGGTGTTTTCATTCCATGTTTTAAAGAGCGCAGAGAAGAACATTGATGGAGATATGGCCCAAAAGGCTAGTCTGATAGGAGTGAACACCAATAAATTAGTGAATCATTTAAACATGCACTACTGAAAAAGCAGTGCCATTGTAATACCTCGAATTCACTGGAAAGCCATTCCATTGGCTTCTAAATAGCAAAAATGTCAAGTTCCATATGTATAGAATCTCACAAAAGTGAGTACACCCCTCACATTTGTGTAAATATTTGAGGATAACTTTTCATGTGACAACACTGAAGAAATGACACTGTGCTACAATGTAAAGTAGTGAGTGTACAGCTTGTGTAACAGTGTAAATTTACTGTCCCCTCAAAATAACTCAACACACACACATTAATGTCTAAAACTGCTGGCAACAAAAGTGAGTACATCCCTAAGTGAAAATGTCCAAATTGGGTAGCCATTTTCCCTCCTCGGTGTCATGTGACTTGTTAGTGTTACAAGGTCTCACTTGTGAACTGGGAGCAGGTGATTTAAAACTTGGTGTCATCGCTCTCACACGCCCTCACACTGGTCACTGGAAGTTCAACATGGCACCTCATGGCAGAGAACTCTCTGAGGATCTGAAAAAAAAAAGAATTGTTGCTCTACGTAAAGATGACCTAGGCTATAAGAAGATTGCCAAGACCCTGACACTGAGCTGCAGCACGGTGGCCAAGACCCTGACACTGAGCTGCAGCACGGTGGCCAAGACCATACAGCGGTTTAACATGACAGGTTCCACTCAGAAAAGACCTCGCCATGGTCCACCAAACAAGCTGAGTGCACATGCTCAGCGTCATATCCAGAGGTTGTCTTTGGGAAATAGACGTACGAGTGCTGCCAGCATTGCTGCAGCAGTTGGAGGGGTGGTGGGGGGACAGCCTGTCAGTGCTCAGACCATACGCCGTACACTGCATCAAATTGGTCTGCATGGCTGTTGTCCCAGAAGGAAGCGTCTTCTAAAGATGATGCACAAGAAAGCCGGCAAAGACAAGCAGACTAAAGACATGGCTTACTGGAACCATGTCCTGTGGTCTGATGAGACCAAGATAAACTTATTTGTCATATGGTGTCAAGCATGTATGGCAGCAACAAGGTGAGGAGTACAAAGACAAGTGTGTCTTGCCTACAGTCAAGCATGGTGGTGGGAGTGTCATGGTCTGGGGCTGCATGAGTGCTGCCGGCACTGGGGAGCTACAGTTCATTGAACCATGAATGCCAACATGTACTGTGACATACTGAAGCAGAGCATGATCCCCTCCCTTCGGAGACTGGGCCGCAGGGCAAAATTTCTGCATGATAATGACCTCAAACACACCTCCAAGACAACCACTGCCTTGCTAAATAAGCTAAGGATGAAGGTGATGGACTGGCCAAGCATGTCTCCAGACCTAAACCCTATTGAGCATCTGTGGGGCATCCTCAAACGGAAGGTGGAGGAGCACAAGGTCTCTAACATCCACCAGCTCCGTGATGTCATCATGGAGGA
>JAFFST010055494.1:36274-52265 GCA_022414735.1 Noturus placidus
AGTTTTATATCTTTATGTTTGAGGCCTGAAACGTGGCAAAAGGTCGAACAGTTCAAGGGGGCCGAATACTTTCGCAAGGCACTGTAGATGTGCTTTTTTGTTTTTTATTTTTAATAAATTTGCAAAGACTTCAAACAAACTTCTTTCACGTTGTCATTATGGGGTATTGTTTGTAGAATTTTGAGGAAAATAATGAATTTAATCCATTTTGGAATAAGGCTGTAACATAACAACATGTGGAAAAAGTGAAGCGCTGTGAATACTTTCCAGATGCACTGTATGAAGTTTGCGCAACAAAGAAAGTCCACATTCATTAACATAGGAGTGCACTGATTGACATGGTTTGCTCAGGCAACAGTTATTAAATTATCTCCATTCAATCAGGGTCAGGGTTGCTGTGATTAAAATCACATATTTGTTTATATTTTATGGATATAGAAAAAACAACGTTCATAAGAAAATATGACAGGCACATCCAAACAAAAATAATAAATGTAGGAGTGGACAAATTGGCCATGAATTCAGAAGCAGGCAGGATTGGTCAGAATTCCTTATGGATTAAAAAAATATATTGTCTCATGCACACCTCTAACAAGACATGACGTATATAAAACGCAGCCTCATCTTACTGGTGTGTTTGTTTTGCCTGTCAGGATGGTCCGTGCTTTAGATTTGTTCATGCTGAAGTTCTTCAGATAAGCCTCGTAGATCTGTTTGGCCAGGGTTTTCTGGTCAGCTAACTGAGGATTCTCCACCTCCCTCTCCCCAGTTAGTATCTCTGCCTTCAGCTTCAGCTTCTCGGACTGGGGCATTCGGCCAAAGCGGATGGCTGCATGCAAAACATAGCACAATGTCTCAGGTCAAGAACATGTTAAATACTTAATTTGCTGGTTTGATTGTTACTTAATGGATCAGTTTTTTTTTATTTTTTATAACATATTTCTTGCAACATCCCTACTTGGAGGTATATGTGTGAGTGAACTATGGTTGAATTAGCTTGAAATTCATTAATTAGACTGAGCACATCATTGTTTTTTTTTTCTTTTGGATTAGGGAATGCACTTTATAGATTTGAGTCAGTCCTGAGAGTAAATTATTGCAAGCCTGAACACACTATTTGTAAATCCTGACTCTGTATGTCTGGTGTCTTGGTAATAGACCCCAAGGAGTGGCGTAATTCAAAATTCAAGCTGGATTCTATCTAAAGATGAAAATCCTTGCATATTATCATGTGACAAGTTCATGATGACCCAGAATTTGGCTGATGTTAAGATTTCAGCTTAAATTTCAGAATCATTTTATCAAGAATGAAACTTTACTAACTGGCTCTATCTATCAGCTGAGGTTGCCCAAGTATATAGTTCACTTTTACTAGCCAGAAGAGCCACCTCTTAAGATGTTATTAATGGAAAACATCCTCATTTTCAGTGAATGCATCTGCATACTAACCAAATATTCAGACATTATGTCTCGTGAACTACAGCATTAAGTGCACTGAAATTGGATGGCGTTTTTGTTGCTGATGAAGCACTAGCAGATGTGTAGCTCAGAATAAGAATATTTGATAGCCTTGCTCTGAGAGGATTGATCCCCTTGGCTAGTCTAGCACAAGTTCTGCCACGCCAAAGAAATACTTTTACGTATTTTTCACATACTCAAAAAAGAAATGATTTATTACAATAGTATGTATAATTTATCTGTATACATGGTACACCCAATCTTCCACCAACATCATATAACATTTATTAGAGTTTAAACTTTCATCTGAGCTGGGACAACTAGCTTAATATATTGAGACGTTTACAAAAAATGCACATAGTCACACATGAACAAGTGGAAAGTGAGGAAGTGTATGGTAGAAACAAAATGAGCCAGCACACTATAGCCGAAGTGCAGCCGTTGTTTCCTTCTTATGACCACTGATACTCTGCCTGATGTATGAGTTATATGGGACTTATAACACCCTTACTCAGTTTAAAACATCTGTTCTGACAGAAGTAGTATGACAGCAAGATCACACAGCTAAACTTGAAAAAATGCTCAGTACAAAATCTTGACACTGAAAATGGTGGTTCGAATCCCGGCACGGGTGATCCCATGCCGAAGTGTCCTTGGGCAAGACACTGAACCCTAAGTTTCCCCCAATGGCAAGCTAGCACCTTGCATGCAGCTCTGCTACCATTGGTGTGTGAGTGTGCTCTCATTAGTAAGTCGCTTGTGAATGTAAAAATGATATTTCTGTAAAGCTGCTTTGAGACAATGTACCATTGTAAAAAGCGCTATATAAATTATTTATTTAAAAAAAAAGGGGGGGGGGACTCCCTATACCCTTTCTGCTATTTATAGTGTGGCACCACTGAAGCTCTGTACAGCGGGGGGTTGAGGGTCAGCATGCCACGCTGTATGTGTACATAAAAAGGGGGGCTCGGTGCACAAAAAGCTTTTAGGTCAAGGATTTGGTGCACATGTCCTCTGACTGCCCGAGCATGTGAACAAAGGGACGTACTGTCGATCTCAAATGCCAAAAAATAATCGACCAAACAAAATTTTTAGACTCAAAATTCTTTTGGAACCATGGATTTAGTGGCCCTTTTATTTTAATGATTAATCGACATAAGCAGTAATAAGAGGTAATGAGAGAAAGCTTAACTGAAAGCTGCTATCTGATCTTCAGAAGGGAAGATCTGTGCTTGGTGCTTGGCCATGGAACACATTACTATGCTAACACAGTGGGTCTGAGATAACTTGGATGTTGTTTGCATTGTTTTTTCTGGTAACAGGAAGCTAGAATTTGAGATCTGATATCATGGTAGAAAGCATACTAATAAAATGTCACCTTGCCTCCTGAAGTGTCATTCCGCATGCAATCTATTGCTAAATAATATACTGAGTAGATCATGAAGAGTGTTGTACAAGCTGTTCATGTGATAGGCCATGTCACTGGAAGAGATGGGATAGTTTTCAGCCTTAGATCCTTTGCCCAACACACCTTAGGCTCAACAAGCCAAACTGTGCCTCCCTTGTAGTGTTCTTCACTATACAGCATGGTACGATGTGATACATTAATCCGTGAAAACATGAGCCCACATTTCGTTCTCATTTATAATTTGACAAGTGAGCTGCACCATAAATAATTACCCGTACTGAAGCTGGATTCGTGTTGAATATGACGAGTATCGAACAAGGACATTTAGGGTAAACCAGAAATAGTTGTGACTTGAGTCAGACAAGTCTGAAAAATCACTTGGGCTGCACGTAGTCGAATGTCAAAAATAATTTATATAAGATATGAATTCATAAAGCTCAAATTGGTGGCTCTATTATTCAAATCTATGTGTTTTTAATGTTCTGGAGGCAAAGATCACACATCATTTACACCAATTCTGTCAGATTTTAACAGCCATTTCAACAATATATTATCACTAGTTCGGGTGAATAATCTAAATAGGCAACTGATCAGACTTTTTTTGTTCTTTTTCCTTCTTTAAATAAGTACTTTCCTGTACAGAACTCTTCATTAGTAGTGTCTTATCAAACATAGTGGAAGACCTGGAAAGTTGTATGGGTTTTTTTCCAGTTAGGATCTGCAGAGTGCAGGAAACAATGTTACCACAACACGACCTCCAGAGAACTCCCTTGACGCTTTCAGGTACCATCATATGTTAGGAAATAAGTACTACGGCAGAGATAATTCAGGGTTTGGATTAGTAGCTATACTGTGCTGTGCCACACTGTCCAGTGGAAATGGTGCTACTGCTTACCCACATATACACCAAGTCATAATGTAAGGAATAAAACAATGATAATGAGTCTTTATTGATCATATATACATTACAGCACAGTGAAATTCTTTTCTTCACATACCTAAGCATGTCAGGAAGTTGGGATCAGAGGGCAGGGTCAGCCATGATACAGCACCCCTGGAGAAGAGAGAGTTAAGGGCCTTGCTCAAGGGCCCAACAGTGACAGCCTGGCATTGCTGTGGCCTGAACTCCTGACCTTCTGATCAGTAAACCAAAGCCTTAACCGCCAAGCCACCACTGCCCCTGACATGACGGGACATGCTCTGCTAAGAAAATAACCAAAGATGGGGTGGTGTACTGCCTCCCTGAAGTCATTTTCTTATAACGCCTATTTCCTTGGGGCAATAACAACAAACGTTTTTTAACAGACCCTACAGTATAGGCCTAATATAGGTTAGTTATGGCCATATAGGTGACTTATACTGTAGGCCATAAGTCACTTCATGGTAAAAGTGTAAATACAATTACCAAATACCAAAAACATTTAAAAAGTCAAACAAAACCCAGAGGCAGATGTCTGGAGTGACAATCTTGTTGCTAACTTGTAAACTAAAAAGGCACACTATTTCAAGAGACAGAAACATTTAGTGAATGTTTTTAACATAACCATATCTAAACCGAGTGGTAGACGGCCCAATCAGGCTGAGTTAACACTTTTTTTCAATATGAAATATTGCATATTGTTCCTTCACCAGCCTCTTTATTTTTCTCTCTCTTGAAGTTAATAAGGCAAAAAAAGCTTGTCATGCTACTGAGCAACTGCAATGTCCTCTGTTCTGAAGATCTGCCTTGCAGAAAACTTTAAATAAATAAATGTTCTTCTAAAGCTTCACCACGGCAGCAAGTATGCATTGTTCTGTTAAAATTTTTTTAAATAATCGTTATACAGTATGACCATTGTGTTAGCTGTTGCTATAGAAGCAATAGCATATCATAGTGCATTAATAGAAACCTGTGATTTGTTTTACACTTCAGTAGAAGCTGTGCTGTTATTTAAAATTAATCACCTTCTGAGAGTTCAACAGCAATGCCTATACCAGGGTTTAATTGTGTGTGTGTGTGTGTGTGTGTGTGTGTGTGTGTGTGTGTGTGTGTGTGTGTGTGTGTGTGTTAATAGTGTAACACTCACCATTGTGGGACATGCCCACAGCTAGGCACTTTTGAAAGCGACAGTATTGGCACTTGTTCCGGTTCTTCTTTTGGATTTTGCAGTGGCGTTCACACTTGTCATATTCTAGCTTGAGGCGGATCGTGCGCCTGAAGAAGCCCTGTAGAGAGCATAAATTCAAGAGTTCGCTGGATTTGATATCAGGCATCCCAAATATGGCAAATATAGAGATTGACAAGATTTACCTAGTGTATCAAACTATAATTTATTTTTTAAACCGCCCCCCCCCCAAAAAAAGACTTGTTATTCTTCTTATTATTATTATGTATTTTTATTTTCATCAATTTAGTCTCTTCCATTTAGTATTGCACCTTGTAAGACATAGTTACACTGGAGATTTTAATAATTATCTACAGTTTATAACAAAAAAAAAATATTGTGTGAATTACCCAAATTAACTTTGATACACAGCTAATGATCAGTAGAAATTAAGTTAAGGAATGACTGCAACAGCATAATCTCCTAGTAATTCTGTAATACAGAGCATATACTTCCTCTTTCAATATCTTGAATCATGTCTTATTGTACACATGTACTGTTAACTCGAAATAACACACCTGTAGGAGGATCCTCCTACATTTACATTTACATTTATTCACTTAGCAGACGCTTTTATCCAAAGCGACTTACAAATGAGAGATACAAGCAAAGTGATATGAAGCAGAGAACAATACAAGTAGTGCTACTATACAAGATCTCTTAGTTGAGTACTAGAATAAGCAATGTGCGCAGAGTCGAGGTGTAACTGCATTATTTATTTATTTATATATATATTTTTTAATGAGATGGTTAGGTGTTGACGGAAGAGGCGGGTCTTTAGCTGTTTCTTGAAGATGGTGAGTGAATCTGCAGTCCGGATTGAGGTTGGAAGTTCATTCCACCACTGAGGAACAGTTAGTGTGAAGGTTCTGGAAAGGGACTTTGTGCCGCGCTGAGTCGGAAATAATTTAAATATTTCCTAAAATATTTTTCTGTTTTGCCCTCTTAGGACAGCCTTTAATAGCTCTATCGAAAAGCCTATATGATTCAATCAAAGGTTCCAAGTAAAATCCCTTTAGAAAACTTGTTGCAATCATCCAAAGAACCCTTGACGAACCGAATCCTAGAATGTTTAATAAAAGGCTCTAAAATCAGAAAGCTAAAACTCATAATCGTCTAAAGAACCCTTGAGGAACCCTTTATGTGATGGGAAATAAATCCCAGACATGAATTTGTAACTGTGTCTTAAATGCAACTTACAACATTGAGACTTCAGACTACCAATAAATTATAAGAGCATTGAAAGCCCCACCAGACTGAATATGATTCAACAGCTATATCAGTATACCAGACAAGTGCAAGTCCTGTCATCAGATCACACAATCGTAACAAACTTGAAATCACATAACTTGCACAATCTGGATAAACAGTTAGTCACCAAAAACCAGTGCCAGCAGTGTGGACACTCAAAGGGAGGCTGGCTGGCAGGCAGATGAGGGCCATTAACCAGAAATTTCTTCACTCCTATTTAGCCACTCTGTCCCAAGACACATCCATAAGGTTACGAAAGTGAGATGATAGTGAGTACAGGGCATCCACTGGGACAGCAAGAACAGTGTATGTGTGTGCGTGCCTGCGTGTTTGCACATATGTGTGTGTGGGTTGGTTGATTTGAGGACAAAAAGGTTGGGGGCACAAGTCCAGCAGGGAGACAGCCTGCACATGGCTGGCCTCGCCTAATCACGGGCCGTGGACATAACTGTCCAGCTGAAACAGTGAGTGATGTGGTGTGTGTGTGTGTGTGTGTGTGTGTGTAAAGGCGTGTGCATGTCAGGGGGAGTAGATGGGAGTGTGTGCTGCGTGCAAGTGGTCAGATAGTGTGCTTGTTTCTGTTTTCTCTGGCGTGAAGAACATCTGACCTTGATCGATCCTTAAACTGATGCATCTGCACAAAACACGCACATAATCCACATAGGTGTACAAAAATGGCATTCACTTTTCCAAAGCATTCGAATAAAATGTAATTATTTCCTATTATTGGCATTTTTAAAGCTCAATTTAAGACTTTTTTAAACTTGCATTTGACTGCTGGTGTCTACTTGTATTATTATTATTATTATTATTATTATTATTATTATTATTATTATTATTATTATTAACAGTTAATTTTTTTTTCTGTGTACTGCTAATTTTGTGCTTTGAGAAGCTGCTTTTAAAGGCACTCTATAAAATAAAGTTTATTACAATGTATTATTCACACACACACACACACACATACACACACACACATACACACACACACACACCAAAAAAACTTGCACAAATGAAGAGGCTTGAATCTCGCAGTAAAAAAAGAAGGTGCCTCCTGCGAAACATGTCTCACCTTGCAGCCCTCACAAGCATGGACACCATAATGATATCCTGAGGCTCGGTCTGCACACACACGACACTCCAGGTTTAGAGAAGCAGAGGTGAACTCCTCCTGTCCTGCTACAACCCCGCACACAACTGAAGATGGACTCGAGGCTGGAGTTAGAGCATCTATTCTCACTCACACACACACACACATCAAATGAAGTTTTGTGTACAGTCAGTTTGACCCGTTTTATTAGACATTCAGCTACAAATGGTCAATTTACTCAGGTTACATTTTAAAATTCTAGCGTCGTTGCATCATAAAGTGACAAATAATACACTCAAAAGACATTTCTATGTATTTTGTAATGATCTGTTGCTTGCATGGTATGAGAGAAGGAAACACTGATTGCTACACACAGACTCCAAGTGTGTCTCGAGGGATAATTTTGTATGAAACTAAGCACCAACACTAACCGTAATGCAACAAGCTACAAGTCTTATGGTATCACAGGACATTTGCAAAGAATCATTTAGCATTTCATGAAAAGAATTGAGAGCTACAGCAGTAAAAAAAAAAAAAAAAAACCCAACAAACAAACAAATGAAACAAACCCTATACACTACAGAATGCTGTAACACTTGGATGAATAAATCTACTGTATGTAGAAGCATTTCCTTGTAAGTAACTCAAAAACCATGTATGCTTATTGTTATATGTTAATTACAATGAATATTATCTTATTTTTCTCTTCCCCTTTTCAAATTTTACAGCTCTATTTATTCCCTATCAGACTGCCTGGGTGTCACACAAACCCTGCTCCATAGTTCAATGTTTGCCTTGCAACCTGTGATTTATTAGTTTTGTGTCCTTTACACACGTTGTCTTTACTGCATGTCACAGGCGTGCTCGAATCTGTGCATTATCTTACATTTACATTACATTTACATTTATTCATTTAGCAGACGCTTTTATCCAAAGCGACTTACAAATGCACACTCATACACCAATGGTAGCAGAGCTAGCTTGCCATTGGGGGCAACTTAGGGTTCAGTGTCTTTCCCCAAGGACACTTCGGCATGGGATCACCCGGGCCGGGATTCGAACCACCAACCCCACGATTGGTGGATTAGTGGACAACCCGCTCTACCGACTGAGCCACAGCCGCCCCTACAAATCTTCCAAAATCAAAGCATTTCTATTATGCTCGAGCGTGTAGGAGACAAGTATCGAGTGATATTTACTAATGTGATTCAAATACATCTCTCATGTGAAGTAGATGAAGTTATTTTGTATGTGAACATAACAATAGAGAGGATTCTTGTCAGCTCTAAACTGAAGTACTACCCAGGTGCACATTTCGCATTTTGTAGGCTACAAAGCACCAAAATGAAGGAAAAGTTTCATTTTCTACATTCGTACATTGATGACAAGCATCTGCTAGCTTTACTCAAGCTTCTCTTTAGCCGCATTTGATCAAATGAATATTCACCTCTATTCTTTTGACAAAGAGTGAAGGAATATCAGAAAGCATTCATTTTCAATGTGTTTAAAACAGCTCCATTTATTCTTTTGAGTTTACAATCGAACTCCTATCCAAAAGGAAAATCTCATAGATACTCATACTGTATTGCAGGCACAACTGAGTAATAATATATGAGAACGCTATCTAATTGATCAGTATGAAACGGTCACCATGTCACTGTTCCATTTCTAGATTCCTACCTGGCACCGTGGAGCTCTCGGAGCTGGAGCACAGGCCGGATGAGTGGTACTCGGATACATCTAGGTTGCTGAGTGCCTCTTCATTGATTGGCTCCGAGATGTCTTGGAGGTTTCCCGCAACCACGAAGTCCGTGTAGTGCGAGCTGTTCAGCACAGAGTCCTCCAGAGGGGACAGAGGGCTATAGGGGCTCTCTACGTCTACCATGTCGATGGTGGACTGGGTCTGAGGCCAACTCACACATCAGCCTACTCATAGAGAAACACAGAAACAGAGGTGGTTGTTCGGTTTTCTGAAACTAAACAGAGTCCAGAAGTACTACAGATTTAAATCACACTTATAAATGACCATAGTATCACAGATCTGATTTATCAAAGCGTTCACCCTAACTCCTTTAGCGAATTCTTAACGAAATAAATCAGCAGTCATTAATCAGATCAACGTACTAAATTGATGGCCAGTTCAACCCTGTCGAGAGTTGAGTTTTGTCTTTTATTTCCATTCTTATCTGTATTCAACTTGGGATGTGAGCACTCAAAATATCCTTATCTAAGTGTCTGTGTTGTGTCTGTCTGATGGTGGAGTTAAGCAGACAAGCCAAATGAGGCGAGGGTTATCAATAGTTAACATGCGCTTAGAAAAGAACACATGAGTCTCTATGTCAGGATAAGCCATGGGGCATTTAACTCTAACCTACATTTACATCAGGCAACCACACTATTTACATGCTATTAAGGCATATGCACACTACGATCGAAAATGTGCTGCTCTAATAAAGGGTGCCGACAAAAATATCACAAACAGTTCATGCGTGGAGTAGCATTTTAAAGGATGTGTTCAAAGAATGGAAATCTTGCATCAAGCCTTGTCAAACAAACTGCTTTAGGGCAGCTGTGGCTCAGTCGGTAGAGCAGGTTGTCCACAAATCGTAGGGTTGGCGGTTCGAATCCCGGCCCGGGTGATCCCATGCCGAAGTGTCCTTGGGCAAGACACTGAACCCTAAGTTGCCCCTGATGGCAAGCTAGCACCTTGCATGGAAGCTCTGCTACCATTGGTGTGTGAGTGTGCCTCATTTGTAAGTCGCTTTGGATAAAAGCGACGAATAAATGTAAATGTAAAATGATTATTATTTTGTTACTTTCAAAAAAGGAGAGGACAGCAGAAGGCAAAGAAGAGAGGTTTAGAAATTGAAGAATGAAAGCATAGGGAAACAATGGGAGGAGACTTAGGATCACTAGCTGAGACAACAGAGCTTTGTTTGTCTCGGGGCAAGGTGACTGAGTGGGACACGACCCTGTGAAGCAGGAACGTACAATGTCATGCTTCACTCTGTAATAACACACAGACGGAGCTATTTATCCTGGTCAGGTGTCCAGTGGATCCAAAGTCTATCCTGAGAACACTAGAAAACACCTACAGGCAATTCATTCACCCCTAGGGACTCACCAATCATACCAAGGGCAATGGTGGCTCAATGCTTAAGGCTGGATTACTGGCCATAGGGGTGGGGATTCACGCCACATCACCGCTAAAGCTACCACTGTTGAGTGAACCCTTTAACCCGCCTTGCTCCAGGCGTACAATATCACAGCTTACCTTGCGCTCTGACCCCAGAAGCCTAACAAGCTGGGATATGCTAAGAAAAGCATTTTTTTTCAATCACATAAGTGGACATGCGGAGAACATGGAAGACTCCACACAGATAGTAACCCGAGCTCAGGACTGAACCCAAGGCCCTGGAGCTGTGGGAGGGTAATCAGGGTAATGCTACCAGCTGTGCTATAGTGTCTCCCACAACATAAGACGGTAAGACAAAATTAGACAGAAATATTTCACTATATATCGCATAATAGTGACATTATTATATTGGTCCCATATTTCTGTCTTCATACTGTATAGAGATATGCAGACTGCTCTATAATAAAGTATATCTCAGATTACATTTAATCGAGGCCTGCAAGAAGACTGATGTTTAACCTACTCTTTGGAGCATTACATTAATTCAGTTTTATTATTAAGGCCATAGTGCCACCTGGACACAAGGCACAGGATATCATTTGGACATGCTTAGTGGTGCATGAACGCATTCTTTTAAACATACAGTCTTAATTTCATCTCGCTCTTCATTTGGTCTGGCCTCAGTGCAAAATATTCGAGCATCTTTATTATCAACAATTTTCTCTTAACCAGCTCTGTGTTCTTCTTCTGCTTGTCACATGGATTTGAGAGACCCACAGTGTCAGACATGATGCTTGATTTATGGACTGTTGCAAGGATGTGTGATCAAAATGACAACCATGGTAGCTGTGGATATTGTTTGGCACTGAATTTTAATGCACACAAGAACAGGGAAAAACACAGTATGAAACCTGTCTGATCAACGATTAACTCATTCGTAATGACAATTATATTACATTTACAATTTAATGCAGTACAGACCATTTCTAAATAGCCATAGTGCCACCTGGATACAAGGCATAGCATTTCATTTGGACGTCGTGAAGTGCATAATTTTATTTAAATGTATTATCTTAGTTTGACTTTAGACACTGATAGCATATCTGTATACACAATAGGCGGACAGTATATCCACCCCAAACTGAAACAAACGTAGTTTAATCTATGCATAGTTTCTGTCAGTCCAATGCATTTGTAAAGATTAATATACTCAGTATTCACAGCCTTTGCCATGACACTCAAAATTGAGCTCAGGTGCATATTGTTTCACTGATCATCCTTGAGATGTTTCTACAACATGACTGGAGTCTACCTGTGGTAAATTCAGTTGATTGGACATGATTTGGAAAAGCACACATCTGTCTATATAAGGTCCCACAGTTAATGCAGCTGTGGCTCAGTCGGTGGAGCGGGTTGTCCACTAATCCACTAATCGTAGGGTTGGCGGTTCGAATCCCGGCCCGGGTGATCCCATGCCGAAGTGTCCTTGGGCAAGACACTGAACCCTAAGTTGCCCCCGATGGCAAGCTAGCACCTTGCATGAAGCTCTGCTACCATTGGTGTGTGAGTGTGTCTCATTTGTAAGTCGCTTTGGATAAAAGCGTCTGCTAAATGAATAAATGTAAATGTCCAAAAATATTTCATATAGTTTACTGAAGAAAGAAATGCCTAACTCTTCTGGTTTACTAAATCAGGTAGTGCTCACCATGGCTTGGGATTAAAAAGTTTCCCACACACAGTAACATTCCAATGGTGTGAGAAGTTACTGAATTATTAGCATGCAAGGAGGATAACACTGTGCATACACATGACCATTAAACCAGGACTAAGAAGTGTCTTGCTATTTACTCTCGACATTAAATCTGGGTTTCTCCTAACAATGCCTACTATTCCACTTGTCCTAGTGGTCTTTTTAAGTGAATGACCACTGCCCCACCTCAGTATTCTAATGTTTGCTTATGAGCAATTAGAATTAAATTTCCCATGCGATGATTAGTTAATATTCGCCTCTACAACCGCCTGCTTTAATAGAAAAAAGCTTTCAGTCAACTCAAAATAAATAACAAATAAACGTATATGAGCAGGGTCCCAGTCTGTTTTCTCTGAAGTGACTGGACTGCTTTGTAAAATCAGAGACTGCAATACAGACACCCATTTAAAACCTTTGCTCAAAGTCAGAACGGCAAGTTGTCTTAAGGTGATGATTCGGCTATCTTTTTCCACCGGTCATGTGAGTGCAAAGTTTAGGGAACTGCATTGTCATGCAGTATAATGTAGTATTTTAAAAGGGAGAAGTCCCTGACCCATGACTTGTCTATCTATATTACGTATAATTAAGTGGTACGTGTTGTACAAAATAGATGTACATAGATCATAAACCTTGGATGGTAAGTTTTTGGATCTATTGTGACTTAAACCCTGCTGACTTATCTAAAGCAAACGAATCATCCGAGTCTAAACTTATTTTCCAGTGAATACTCAAGAGGTGCTACACAACAAGCTGGTCTGGTCTTGGTGTAAAATATTTTACCATCTTTATTATCAACAATTTTCTCGTAACCAGCTCTGTGTTCTTCTTCTGCTTGATGCGTGGATATGAGAGTCCCACAGTGTCTCACATGATGCTATATTTGTGATCAAAATGACAACCATGGTAGTTGTGGATATTGTTTGGCACTCACTTTTAATGCACACAAGGACAGGGAAAAAAAAAAACAGTATGAAACTTGTCTGATCAACGAGTAACTGGTTTACAGTGACAACCGTATTACATTTACTGTCGGTTACAATTTAATGCAGCACAGACCATGTCTAAATACAGAGCTCCACTCAGTCCAAATCAAAGATGTAATGCCAAACTTTTGATTAAAGATTTCAGAATCCAACAACAGTTACTATTTAATGTTTTGCTTTATCATGCATTTAAGAAACAGAAGCTCTTAGAGATCCTAGAAATCTTACTTTAATATGTCAGTGGGTTTTGATTTTTTTCAGTGACAAAAGTATTAAAGAAAGATATAAAATCCACCAACAATTTCCATTTTGTTTGTGAATGTTGCAGATTTGCTTCCAAAGACTTTTATCGGCTTCTGGAATACACCATATTAAGGGGATTTTACAGAGAACCCATTCAAATGCTAGATTGAAAAGTGTTCTCCAAATGTCCCATAACTGGGACATCTCAAATATATCTAAAGGGATGAACAATTTTTCATTCACAGTTGCCCAGTGAACATGTATAACAGTCACTTTACGTGCCAAACCACCAGACAAAATCTACTGTAAATTGGCTTTCCCATAGAAAACTCTTCATTTGATGTGTGTGTGGGTTTTTTTTTTTGTAAATGTAACATGCTCCAATTGGTTCATATTGTTCTTGATAGCGCAAAGCACCTCAATGCTGTCGCGTACACTACTCTTTTCCCAATTGCCGCCTCCTGCTCTACACACACAAACCGAGGACGTGGCTTTGCTGTCAATAGGAACTATTACTACCAACTGTTTTTTTAATTAGGTCGAACGGATGATAGACAATCTTTTCGAGATGATACACAACCTGTTTGTGGAAACAAAACATGACAGGGAAAATAATGGAAGACGGGGTGGTGTGATGCGTTACCATTCAAAAGTTTCATATTTTTTCAGTAACAGCAGGTCCTGGAGTGCTTTATTCCTCTCATACCCCAGCAATTTGCAGGTAATTTAAAAAAAATTATTTAATAAATGATGTCATGCTTTTTATTCATTTATAGATACATTTGATGTTCCTGTTATCACTTATGTTATAACAACTATAAACAGTAAATCCCTCACACCTTTCTCTTGAAAAAAATGCAGCTTGTCATGTAACCAAGTAAGTGCAAAGTGTTCTGTCCTGGAGGAAAGCTTAAAGGAACAACTTATGGTCTGCATTTTATAATGCTTTTTAAAATTTACCGGTTCTACAAAGCACTTTAAACTGGTTCTCATTCACACATTCAACACACAAACACACACAAACCAATGGCAGCCGAACTGCCACACAAAGCACTAGCTTGCCGGTGTCTTGCCCAAGAACACTTCAGCATGTGGATAGCCCTAACTGGGAATCAAACTGCCAACCCTACAATTAGTGAACAACCCATTCTACCACCTGAGCCACAGCCGTCACAGGAGACTTCTTCCCAAATGCTAAATAAATATCTCCTTCTCCAAAGCTTCACAACATCAACAATTACACACATTTTTAATCCATCCATCATACAAGTCCCTATTATATATTATACCATATCATATAAATCTGTGGTCTGGCACTACTGTCGGAGCAATGCTGTTATAGAAAATTTAATCAACACATTCTGACCAATCAGAATCAAGAATTCGAGTACACTGAATCTCATGGAACGATGTGAGGAAAACGTGCTAAAGCTGAAGGAGGCAATATAAAACTCCATTCATACATTGTTAAGTGTGGTTTTGTCCATACACTAAACTCAGGTGATAGACATGCTCAGGATCAAACAGCTTGCCATGTATAATCACAGCCTAGGGACTAGTTTTGACACAGGTTTCAACACATGGCACTATTGGGTGGAAACAGAAAGCGGCCTGTTGCCACTGAACCAGTGCCTCTATAAGGTCTTAGCAAACAATCACAGTAAGCCAACATATAGATGCAAACTGTCATATTTAGGGTATATTAATGTAAAAACAGTGAACTGCAAAGAGTCCGAAGGGTGACACTTGGAAAAAGCCAGCAGTGATTTATATTCAGAATAGCTGAGAGATTAAAAACAAAACAAAAAACAACAACAACAAAAAACAAACACACATGAAACACTTTAGAAATGAGGCCTGCTTATATTGTCCTTCCTCTGAAGGGCATCAGTGCTATTTCACACACCAGGGTTTATTTTACACCTTGTTAGTCAGTCGAACACAATGAAAACAAAAGCTAACAAACCAGAAAAACTTTCCACTGTAGCCAGTTTTGCCTGGCAAAGACACCTACACAAAATAAATAAATAAATAAATAAATAAATAAAAGCCCTCCAAACCAGAGGACGTGTTCTCTCAGTTGCCTTTTCATTTGTATTTGTCTAGTTTTGTTGTAAAACCTGCAACAAGGGCAAAGTGTGGTGGCAAATGCTACAGATGGCTGGACAGCTGTAAGTGTCCTGTTACATTTTCCAGTGTGCTGTTTTAGGGGAGGGCTTGTCATAATCTAATGCTGCGGACATCACTAATACACTTGAAAGCTTCTTAGCTATGGCACATTGGGACACTTAGCTGTAATCTTTCAGGCCATAGTTTAGGAATACGTCAGTATATGCTAGGACTCAGTATAAACATGGACAATGATCCAAAACATAAAGCAAAATCTACAGTGGAATGGTTCACAAATAAACATATCCAGGTGTTAGAATGGCCAAGTCAAAGTCCAGACCTGAATCCAATCGAGAATCTGTGGAAAGAACTGAAAACTGCTGTTCACAAACACTCTCCATCCAACCTCACTGAGCTCG
>JAFFST010055495.1:2702-17702 GCA_022414735.1 Noturus placidus
CGTTCCTGCATTCACTCACTCATGCACTTAATCTCTCTCTTTCTGTCGCTCACTCTCCTATTCTCTCCCTCCTCTTCACCCACTCTCCCCTGGATTTTTATTTATTTATTTATTTTGTCATCGAGCGTGTCTTCATAAATGAAGTCTGTATCTGAAGCCGCGTTCACTATAGACTAAAGTTTCATAAATGGACTTAATTGTATTTGGAATAAATACTGAAAGTTACTGATTTGTATTCTCCCCCCCCCTCCCCAAGATGGCTTGGCAACTTCTCCTAAGCAACAGCGGGAACCGGCACTGAGGGAAGACGAGTGTGAGGAAGAGACGAAACAAAATTATGAGGAGTGGAAGAGAAAAATCCTGGAAAATGCTCTCCAAGCCAAAAGCAGTGAATAGTGAAAGCTGCACCTGCTAGATTATTATTTATGTTTTTAGTTTTCTTTTATAGCCGTTTTCTTCTATTTGAATTTCCCCGTGTGTGTGTGTGTGTGCAGATGAACCTGGCCTGTGTGTATAGATATCCACTCTCCGGTATTGTTTTACTTGATTGCGTTGACGCAGATGATTGTTTACATGTTGTCATGAGTGAGAAGAGAAGCGCAGCTGTGCGCTGGATTTTGTTCCGCCGGCTCTGAGTGGTTTGATGATGTTCTTTGTTCATGTGTAGATTCGAGTGCTTTTTTATTTTTAATCAACTCCCTCATTACCGCTGACTCGTTCACATCAAGTGTCTCGTGTGGTAATGTGAAGAGGTTCATGTGAGCATTTCTAGTCATTGTGTGTGTGTGTGTGTGTGTGTGTGTGTGTGTGTGTGCTCTCGCTCGCTCGCTCTCATCTCTAAAGAAAATCATGCAGCATGATGTTCGTATTGTACTGTTGCTGTTTTTAATAAAACTAAATGATCTCTCTGTGGGTGTGTGTGGGAGAGAGAGAGAGATGTGTTCCACAGATAAGAACTACCATCTTGGGAATGAATACTTGCAAAAAAAAGAGATTTTTTTTTTACATAACAATCATAAACGTTGTTGCATCTTGCTCTGTCAGATTCGGCATCCTGATTGGTCAGAAGGTGTTGATTAAATCACATGTTCTGATACCTTTATCGTTTCTATAGTAACTGCTCATTTATGGAGTCGATCCTCCTCACAAACTGATTTTGAAACTTTTTATAGGAGGAGACGTTTGTTTAACGTTTAAGGAAGGAGTCTCCGGTGTCGGCGCTTTGTAACGGTAAGCGGTAAATAAAAAAGGCCGTCGCTGTGTTTCATGGGCGTTCCGCTACGTGAAATGTAAACGGATAAAAGGTACAAATTGTCATCCTTTAATAAATAAATGTTGTAATCGGCAGAAAATTCCTGTGGGATAAGAGGAATAAAACGCATCAGGACATAATGTCATTGGACGCGATTGTTGTTGATTATTTTCCTAAAACAATGTGACGGAGTGTTTTATTTTTTCCCTGTTTTATTAAATATATAAAAGCAAAAAAAAAAATTAAGCTGTGCATCATCCTCATGCTGTGCTACATGAAGAGGGAGGAGCGATGTGCGGTTAGGGGTGTGTCTAATTTGCATATACATACTGTTTGAATTTCTTAATGAGGGGAAAGATGTTTTTGTGCCTTGTGTAACTGACCCATTAAACCTATTATTTAATATAGAAAAAGTTTAGTGTGTCACAGATATTCTAATAGTTTCCAATACAAATACCGTTACAAACCATCAGCTGTTTAGAATGGAAGCAAATTACCAGTAGAGTTTCCATTAAAACCATTACAAATTCTACAAAGGGTTTTTTTTGTGTGTGTGAAGTTTTGAGTTAAAAAATTATCTACAGGATGAAATAAAACGATGCTTTCAGGCTTCACTGTGAAAAGTATATTAAGGCACCAGGATGTAAAATTCTGAAGGTACGGTGTGCGCCACTAAACTGGACATCTCGGGAATGTGTTCGCTTCCTTCGGCTGCTGGAAAAACTCCCCCACAGCAAGTGCCAGATGTGTTCACATGAGTTTATTGCATAACTGAACAAGTGTATCACAAGAAGAAAAAAAAAAATAAGTAAAAGAGGTTAATTACAGAAGAATATCAGAACAAAGCAAACACAAAGAAACACCACCACCTTCACAGAAGGGAGAACGTGTGAGTGTGCGACACGAACAGCAGCGACTTTACACTCGCGGCAGATAAATCCGTGGCGATTCTTTTTGGGTTGTGTTTAAAACATTACATCAAACAACTAATAAATAAAGTGAGCATTGAAACATTTCACTACAATAAAAAAAAGTCATTTTTCAATCAGCTGCTGCTCCTTCGACTAACTAGAATATTATAACGATTGAAATAAACACTCAACATGGTGCTCATCTGTACTAGTTCGTTACCCAGTCATCTTCACGCGCACTTCTCCACTGAAGCTCAGTGAAGCCCATACGAGCATGAAGAAGAAAGGAATGTCCATCTTTTCCTCCTCGGGCCTGTATTTCCTGTAAGGATCACAGCGTGTTGCTTGATCTGCTATTCTGGAACCTCTTGAGCCGGTTGGCTGCCGTCACCGCGTAGAAGTGTTTCTGTAAAAAAATGATTGACGACGGGTCGTGATCATGGACACATTCGTTCGATATTTTCATCTCCAAAGCAGCTTATAAGTGAGAGAGAGTCTAATACGAGCACTGGGATGTGTGGTGCAGGGGTGCCCAAACTTTTCCAGGCCCCCAAATGGTATTAACATGTGACCGAGGCCCTCTTTTGCAAGATGTCTTTAAAACACATTAAAAATACACTTCTGAATATATCTCCCTTTTTATTAATAATTACATCTTTACATTACATTAGGAATTGATTGTGTGTGTGTGTGTGTGTGTGTGGTTGTCTGAGAGTGAGAATTTATTTTTCACACCAAATTGCTGAGGGCCCCTTGGCGGCCCCCACTTTGAAAACCACTGGTGTAGTGAACGCTGTGCTGTGCTGTGGATTTAAAATCATGACCTTTCTGACCCATAAACACTCAACACTGGAGTCTCCTGAGGTGTGGATGGAGGTGTTGGAGATCTATGAGTATAAAGCTAATTTTTGTGGCATATTTGATAAGAATTATCTGGAACTTTCTGTGCTTGCTCCCTTTATATTTGTTTGTTCCCATCGGTCTCAGCTAAAAACATATCTTTATACGTTGGCGTAGGAAATGGCTGAATCTGGTGATTTTTGTTAGGATACTGATCGCACTTTGCGCACGCAATTCTTTTTGGAGTTTATAATGCTGGTAACATCTGCGTGTGTTCGATAGCGTGTCATTTCCAATTTCTTCATTCGGAAGCACTTCGGTCAACTCTGTTGTTTTTAAATGTGCTGTAGGAATAAAATTGAGAGAGTTGAGTAAGCATTAAAGCTGTCATTATTATTATTATTATTATTATTATTATTATTATTATCCATCCATCCATCCATCTTCAACCGCTTACTCCTTTATCAGGGTCACGGGGGAACCTGGAGCCTATCCCAGGAGGCATGGGGCACAAGGCGGGGTTACACCCTGGACAGGGTGCCAGTCCATCGCAGGGCACAATCACATACACACTCACACACCCATTCATACGGACACTTTAGACACGCCATAAAATTTCATCAGCCTTGGATGAGAAACAGGTGCATGTAGTTACTGGAAAGCTGTCACGGAAGGTTGCCCTCTGGTGTCATGGAGGTGATTTGTCTGTTGTAGGTGTGACAGATTGGATATTTAAAGCACACCCATTATGGTTTTCAGACTCGCCTAATTTTGTTTTACTGATCTCATACAATCGATTTAGATCCATCCGAGGTCCAAAAACACTTTAACGTGCTCATCATTTAAACTGCAGCATTAACCCCTCCCCTCCCCACCCCCCACCATGTCACAAACGATTCGGGAATTGATTTTATACTCTGCCTTCCAGAGAGCATACTCTGCTCTGATTGGTCAGATGTCCCGGTCTGTTGTGATTGGTCTACCGCTGTGTATTTGAAAAGGAGCACCATAATGAGTTTCAGCTCTGTCTGTCAGTGAGCAGTTAGTGAAGACCAGAGGCGGGGCTTATTGTTACAAACCTACGTAGGTTCGTACAGGAAGTAAAGTCTGGAATCACTAGCGCCTCGTTTCAGCTGTTCAGAATCGGTTCCTTCTTTTGGGAGGGCATAACTATGTTTGTCATACGCCTTGATTTTTGAAACAGCTACGTATGTATAAAACACTACATGAAAGGTAATATTTGAAAAACCATAATAGGTGCACTTTAACACCACGTAATCTGCTACGGTATGATATGATATGATATGATATGATATATGATACGATACGATATCATATCGTAGCAGACCCATCCCCTAAACAAGTGTAAGGGGATGGAGATTTCAGTGCGTTTCTGTGAATCAAATAAAAAATAATAAACTACAGTAGGTTGGATGAGATGTTCGCTTTCGGATACATCTCCTGTGGGCGGCTGTGGCTCAGGCGGTAGAGCGGGTTGTCCACTAATCCACTAATCGTAGGGTTGGCGGTTTGATTCCTGGCCCGGATGACTCCACATGCCGAAGTGTCCTTAGGCAAGACATTGAACCCCAGGTTGCCCCTGATGGCAAGTTAGCGCCTTGCATGTCAGCTCTGCTACCATTGGTGTGTGAGTGTGTCTCATTTGTAAGTCGCTTTGGATAAAAGCGTCTGCGAAATGAATAAATGTAAATCTCCTACAGTGTGATGCACAAGCCCAGAATGCAGAAAGTCTACTGTCGTGGGTTTTTACACACAATGATGTAAAGATAAAAATTTAAAAAACATGCGCCATCCTTTCTTCTTTAATATATAACAAGGAAATGTACCGTATGGATGTTTTTTTTTTGTATCTGTTATAATGTGCTAAGATATAGTTAAAAAAAAATGTAAATACTGCATTCTTACAGGTCCTTATGGGTCCTTAGCAGCCCTGTGTGAAGGAAATGTTTAGATTTATCATCATAATATTCATTGAATCATTTAATTGGAGAGGTAGCAGTGCTCCACGTCTCAGAACCTGAACTGTGCGTACCTTCCACTGTCGATGAGCTGCTAGGTAACGCTGTAGTCTCATGTGGGATTTGAGACGAACTCGGTGTTGCTTCGCTTTTTCCTCCAGATTATTAAGCCAGCTGTGTTTCATACAGCCTGAGGCGCTCAGTCGACTGCTGCCACACACACACACACACACACACACACACACACACACACACACACACACACACACACACACAGTGTTATAATGATACACCTTAACAGAATGATTTTTTTACTCGTACGCAAACATAAACACATATTTGGTCAGAAGCTGTTTATATTAATGTTCTTGTTCGAATACGTTATCGTTTCTATAGTAACAGCTCATTCGCAGGGT
The DNA here is from genome assembly GCA_022414735.1 of Noturus placidus. NCBI lineage: Eukaryota > Metazoa > Chordata > Actinopteri > Siluriformes > Ictaluridae > Noturus > Noturus placidus. The sequence continues at coordinate 8,101 of JAFFST010055495.1, forward strand.
GTGTGTAATCGTTTTCTGTAAGGGGATGTTTATCATTTATGGACAGAGTCTCTAGTGTTTCATTTGCCGTTTTAGTTTTGTCTTATTAACTCCAAGAGAGAGAAAAAAACAGAGAGGAGGGTGCGGGAGCGACTGTTTATAGCTGCTCTAACGTAAGTGAGAACAGGACATTCGACAACGTTAAATGTGACTATAAATGTTCTTTTTTTAATAAAGTCTCCAAAAGCGTATTATTTCTCGCAAATCTCACAAAAACGTTATGATGTTTCAGAATTATAAAGAGTGAAGCAATGTGCCAACACTAATTAACACTTACTGTTAGGCCGCTGGTCTCTTTCTTTGGTGCTAATTAAACGCTGTTAATTGTCATTTTAATGGCAGCTCAGTTTAATTAGCCATGTGGTATTAGTGAACTAGCCCGAGCTGCTGACTGTGAATGTGCCATTAGTTGTCATCAGCTAAAAGCATGCATGACCCGTTAACCTGAAACACACTGGTGTGTGTGTGTGTGAGAGAGAGAGAGAGAGAGAGAGAGAGAGAAAGTGCAGAGTCGGCAAAATATCCATTAAAACATATCTGTTATAAATCACACACTACTGAACAGATCAGAGTGTACTGTGAGTGTGTGTACAGGGGCACGTTTTCATTTCTTGGTGGAGAACAAATCTTCACCCGTCCATCTGACCATCAGCCCATCCAAGCATACATACATTGGTGTATCCATCGGTTTGTCTACCCATCTATCCATTCAACCTGCATCCATCCGTCCAATCCAATCCAATGGTGTATCCATCAGTTTATCTTCCCATCCATCCCTTCAAGCTCCATCCTTCCATCCATGTCATTTATTTTACATCCGTCCATCATTTACTATATTTATTTGTTTGTTCTTTCTCTTAATCATGTACTCATTTATACATTTCTTCATTAATGTATCATAGTCTTGCTCTTCACTATTGTTCACTACTTCCCGTCTGTGCAAGAGCTCATATTGTAATCCCTGGGTTCGTTCATCCATCCATTCATCCTTCCGTCCATCATCTATCTGACAGTTCATCCAGTCCAATGGTGCATCCATCAATTTATCTACGCATTCATCCATTCAACCTGCATCCATCCATCCAATCCAACAGTGCAGCTATCAATTTATCTACTCATCTATCCCTTCAACCTGCATCCATCCATCCATCAATCAGTTCATCCAATCCAATGGTGCATCCATCAATTTAGCTACCCATTCATCCAGTCAACATCTGTCCATCCATCCAATCCAATCCAATGATGCATCCATCTATCCATTACCTACCCATTCATCCATTCAACCACCATCCCTCCATCCAACCATCATCAATTCATCCATCCCTCCAAGTATTCATCCATTTATGTTTGTTTGTAGCTCAGTGTTCGTTACTGAGCTTAAGGTTTGGATTAGATTTAGGTGTAGTAGCCTCACAAGAATACTAAGACAAATATGTGTGTGTGTGAGTGTGTGAGTGTGTGTGAGTGTGTGTGTGTGTGTTGCGTGAACATGATTCACACTTTAGATTTTGTAAACACTCTACACCATTTTCCTTTTTTCATCTCTATACTCTCTGTACTCTATAATTACCCCTGGATCGCTAGACATTTCATGACCATTGACATGCCATACAGGCCAGCGAAGGGTCGAGCCTCTCCTTCAGTAACGGAGATTCACGGTGGCTCTCTACACAGCGATGGCAGCGACATGCCGGCGGAAATGTTTTTGAAATGTCTGCTATACAAAAGCCATTTTCGACAGACAAAACACAGCAATTACACAACACCATCAAAAATGGATTTTCTCAGGCACGTCTCATTAAAGGGCATCTGCGTGTATGAGAGCGGGTGTGAATGTGAAGAATGTTAAATGTGGGTGTGTGTTGCGTCACTAAGTGCACCCTGTCGCAGATCTGTATAGGATCATTAGCAGGCAGTGGAGGCCCTCGCTGGTCCCTGCTGCTCCACTCGCCTATTGTCTTATGCCAGATGAGCCGTGACGCTCGAGTGCCACCAAAAAAGCCCCCGCCTTACAGCTCGGCCTCATCTATGCTGTTAATTTCAGCCTTTTCATGAACGCATCCGGATGTTTGCTGAGTTAAATGTTCTGTTCCGATGTGAGGAAATATGGGGATGAAAGAATGAACTGCCAGCCTTACATCCTGTTACTGTGAAAATATTAAAGCGAGAAGTTAAGCGGCTTGATCTTTCCTTAAAAAAAAAAAACAACTTTAAACTTTCACTACAATTTTTGTCATTTTAAATTAAAAATTCTAACTACAACATTAAAGTGTTTAATTTATTTTTTTTATGATTACACCTCATAAAAAATTGATATGAATGAAATGCATTTTAGAAAAACATGTCCAGCCTTTCACCCCAATAGCCTAATATCGCTACTATTACCTAACCTAATTGGCTGACTGCTAATAAAATAGCTCACATTCAACACGTCTAGTGGGATTTCAATATCGAACCTGGATAGATGTGCAACAAACAGATAGATGAAGGAATCCATGGATTGACTAATGTATGGATGGATGGATGAATAGATGGTTGGATAGATAGATGATAGACATAAGGGCGGCTGTGGCTCAGTTGGTAGAACCAGTTGGCTCAGATGGTTGATTGTCCACTAATCGTAGGGTTGGCGGTTCGATTCCCGGACCACATGACTCCACATGCCACTGAACCCCAAGTTGCTCCTGATGGCAAGCTAGCACCTTGCATGGCGGCTCTGCTACCATGTGTGTGTGAGTGTGTGTGAGTGTGTGTGAGTGTGTGTGAATGAGACACAGTGTAAAGCGCTTTGGATAAAAGCGCTATATAAGTGCGCCATTTACCATTTACCATTTAGATATATTGATGGACACATGGCTGGCTGACTGGAGGGATGGATGGATGGATGAATTAATTGATGAGTAGAAGGTTTAGTAGATGTATGAATGTTGTTGAATCCACAGATAGGTAGTTTGTGGATGGACGGATGGATGGACGGACAGACGGATGGACAGATGGATGCATTGACAGATGGATGAGTAGAAGGTTTAATAGATCGATGAATGTTGTTGAATCCATGGATAGGTAGCTTGCTGGATGCACCGATGGATGGATGATAGATATATTGATGGACAAATGGCTGGATGGCTGGAGGGACAGATGGACGGACGATTGGATTAATTAATGGATGAGTAGAAGGTTGGATGAATGTTGTTGAATCCACAGATAGGTAGTTTGTGGATGGACGGATGGATGGACGGACAGACGGATGGACAGATGGATGCATTGACAGATGGATGAGTAGAAGGTTTAATAGATGGATGAATGTTGTTGAATCCATGGATGGGTAGCTTTCTGGACGGACGGACGGATGGATGGATGGACAGATGGATGGATTGATGAATGGAGGGATTAATTAATGGATGAGTAGAAGGTTTAATAGATGGATGAATGTTGTTGAATCCATGGATGGGTAGCTTGCTGGATGCACCGATGGATGTATGGATGGATGAACAGATGGAGAGATGGATGATGGAAAACAAGTTAGAAAATGAGAGATAAACAGTCATGCAGAAAGATGAATATATGAATCAAGGTGGATGGATTAATTAATGGATCAGAATGTTGGATAAATGGATGGATTTATGGATTAAAGATGGACGATAAATGGATGGATGGATGAATGGATGGATGGATTGATAGATGCATGTTGTTGAATACGTGCATAGGTAGATAAATCGATGGATACACCAACATATGTTTGGTTGGATGAATTGATGGTTGGATGGATGGATGAGCAGATTAGGTTTGAAAACATAGAGAGAAACATCAGTAACGCGAGATGAAAGATGGATGGATGGAATCAATGCACGGATGGATGGATGGATAGATGGGTGGATAGTTGAATGTTAGTGAAAGGATGAACAAATGGCCAGACAGACAAATGAATGGTTGCCTGGATGGTTGTATGGATTATTGAATGGATGGACGTAAAGATAAGAGGATAAGTTGGTGGACAGATAGATACCATTTTGCAGGGATGAGTAATTTAGAGATGAAGTCTTTCGCTTCTTCAGACACGTTCTCAAACGCCTCTGCGTCAAAATCCCAGTTGGCGTGAAGGATGTTGTTCATCGTCTCGGCGTCGTTTTCACCCAGGAAAGGTGACAAGCCACTTAAACTGGAGAAAAAACACACACAGAAACACGCGAAAACATTAAGACTGTTATAGAATACACTGCCTGACAGGTTATTAATTAAAAGCCTCTTTTACAACCATTTCTAAAAGAGACTTTTAATTAATAATCATTGGCAAAACTGAACAAACAACCTCGTCCAACCTCGTGATAAATGTTCTGCTAACACTCTGGGTTGAAATGCCGTGATAATAAGAAGAGCTTAAGGAAATAAAAAAAGAAAGCAATAAAAAAATCCCTGCACAGTGTTTCTGGATAAAGAAATGAAGTCAGAATCATCGGTTTGGCATGTTGGAGGATCGCTGTGTGTTCTGATGTTTGCTAATAGTGTGTCATCTGCATCAGTAGTGCCATCTTCTTCACATGTGCAACTGTGAGCACATGTAGCCTTGCATAAAACTCATGATATTAGTTTATATTAGGTCACTAACACTAGGTCATATTTATGCCCTAGAACAGTGGTTCCCAAACTTTTCCAGGGCGAGGCCCCCAAATGGTATTAACATTTGACCGAGGCCCCCCTTTTGCAAGATGTCTTTAAAACACATTAAAAATACAGACTTAGGAATTGATTGTGTGTGTGTATGTGTGTGTGTGTGTGTGTGTGGTTGTCTGAGAGTGAGAATTTATTTTTCACACCAAATTGTTGAGGGCCCTCCTTGCGCCCCCTGGCGGCCCCCACTTTGAAAACCACTGCCCTAGAACTTAGAACCATTTAGAATGTAGAAAATTCTAAAGGGTTCACAAACTTTCAAGCACCACTGTATGTCTCACTTTAGTGAATCTCACACGACTGAGACATGCCGGTTTATAGCAAACTTTACATCATGCGCTGAAGTCATTTAAAAGAGGCTATTCTTTTGCAATACACAAGCATCGTCACACGCTAATGATTCGGATATAACACACGCGTACGTTACGCAGACTGACGTTGACGTGCTGCTGACAGGTCAGCGAGGGCGGTCGAGGGGGAGGGAATGATTATTATTTTTTAGATCTAATTATTTCTGTGTCTGTGTTATCATTTCAGACATCAGATATTTATCATCTATATTAAATGTTTTATTCACATTTTAGCATTTTAGGAAATGTTTGAAGGATTTTTACACAGCAGCCCTGCTGTCCATCATCAGATGGAACCCCGGGGGTCGGGAAACACTGCTCTAGTACACCATTTTGAGCTTGGTAATCCAGGACCAGCAGTTGTAAACACTGGTTGTTGTTTTTTTTGTGTATTCATGTGAGTGCCCAGGCCACGACCTATCTGTGAAGGGCTTTGTTGGTGGATCGTGATTGGAGTTAAGTAGATATTGTGTTTTCAGGACCTCTTCGCTGTCTCCCAGAGCCCAGAGCCTTTCATTAGAGGATTAGTGGATGCACTCATGCCTCAGGCTCTGAGGTCTGGCTTTCATTCCCATCGCATTTGCATTTCCTTTTTGATCTCCCGGACATTAAAAGCCAGAAAGAGCACCAGCAATATAAAATTCAGCTCAGTCAGATACTCGGTGCCAAATAGGCTTTTTTCTGCCGTTGTAAAATTCAGTTTCCGAGATGCAATGGCATTCTCAAATAGGTTTTAAAGTATTCCATTTTTTCCCCCCAGTTTGCATGAGAAGAAAAAAAAAGCTCGGTGAAAAAGGCCTGTTGGAAATATCACATTTATATTTTAATAGAAAAGCCTTTACAGCTTTAGCTTTAGGGCACAACATGTACTATTATGAATTTGTCTCTGGATTTGAACCTACAGCATGTAAGTGATGACCCCAACGCTCCACATGTCTGTAGGGAATGACACAAAGTCATAATTCACCACTTCAGGTGCCAAAAACTCAGGAGTCCCAAAGTTGACCTTCAGCTTTTCTCTGGGTCGATACCTGCAAATCACAAGAAACAATAAACATGAAATGTTCGTATCTGAATATTAAATCCACATATGGAATGACACATATACTTAACGACTTCCATATATGGATATCACACGCCCACATACTGGGTTCCATACATGGACATCACATGCCGACTTCTTGGGTTCCATATATGGACATGCCCTGCCATCTTTCTGGATTCCATACATGGTCATGACCTGCCTATTTATTGGGTTCCATATATGGACAGGACACACATATTTATTGGGTTCTGTTTATGAATGTTAAACACCTACATAATGGCTTCCATACAGAGGCATTACACACCTACATATTTGGTTTTATATTCAGTCCCCTTTGAAAATATTGGAACGGCAAGTCCAATTCATTTGGTTTTGCTGTAGACAACAATTTGGAATGTTCTGAAAAAGAAAGAGACCACTGGTGTACTGAGAAACAGACACAAAATGGGTCAGCCAAGGAGAACAACAGCAGCTGATGACAGAAACACTATCTCAATCAGAAACGGTATCACAATCCAGCGTTCAAAGAAGACTTTAAGTACAGAAATATAGAGGTCATAGGGCGGCTGTGTCTCAGTGGGTAGAGCGGGTTGTCCACTAATCCACTAATCGTGGGGTTGGTGGTTCGAATCCCGGCCCGGGTGATCCCATGCCGAAGTGTCCTTGGGCAAGACACTGAACCCTCAGTTGCCCCCGATGTCAAGCTAGCACCTTGCATGCAGCTCTGCTTGTATACATACAAGCTGATCTGTGAAACATGGTGGAGGTAGTGTCATGGCTTGGGCTTGCATGGCTGCTTCTGGAACATTCTCACTAATCTTTATTGATGATGAATTCATGATGGAGCAGCAGAATGAATTCAGAAGTCTACAGGAACATCTGATCTGCAGATTTACAGAGAAATGCATCCGAATGAATCAGGAGGAACTTCATCATGCAGCAAGACAACAATCCACAACACACTTCCACCTCAACACAGGACCTCATCAGGGGGAGAAGTGGAAGGTTTTAGACTGAAGAAGTCCATCACCAGACCTTCACCCACCTGATCAGCATCTCACCTCCTGAAGATTTACAGAGAGATGCATCCGAATTAATTAACTCAAGAAAGGACTTTATAGGGGGAAAATGTGGAAGAGGAGACTGAATGGAGAGCCCCCTCCAAAACATAGAACAACTCAAAAAACAACACAAAAGAAGAAACGAACAGTTTGGAGATGACAGTTTCGAGTTTATATGTTCCGATACTTTTGCTCGCCTAATAATCGAGTGTTCTGATACAAAGGGTTCTACGTTTTATGTTTAACACGTCTAGATCTAAACACCAGGAAATAAAATCTGAAATCCTAAACTCTTGTCTCATCTCCATCTTTTAACCTCAAACCCAAATATCTTCAGTGTACACCACAAACTAATGATCTGGCCTCGCCGTTCCAATAGTTTCGGAGGCGACTGTCTGGACATGACATGACAGGAGTGATTAATCTTCTGGAGAATTCAATATATTAGTAAGCACATGATGAACATCTTGTTACGAAGCTAAAGAAGAGAAACTCAGGGTTTGTGACATTGTAAGTATTTATAAGAAATGATTGAATAACACAAAGCAACGCAGCCCAGTGACTCAGAACTGCTGAAAAGTACAACATTCATCTCAGGATGTAAGAGTTGCCTGTGAATCTTTCGCATGATATCACTGTGTCAATCTTTGTTATGAATAAGCGTGTAGGTGGAGGCGTGATGGCGGAGATGGGTTTGCTATATCAAACATAGGGGCCAGATGATAAAGGCACTGCTGCTTGGTGAATCAGACGCAGTGCATGAGCGAGAATCGTGAAGTATAATTACAGACAACTGGGGAGCTTTCCCTGTCTCTCTCTCTCTCTCTCTCTCTCTCTCTCTCTCTCTCTCTCTCTCTCTCTCTCTCTCTCTCTCTCTCTCTCTCTCTCTCTCTCTGTCTCTCTCTCTCTCTCTCTCTCTCTCTCTCTCTCTCTCTCTCTCTCTCTCTCTCTCTCTATCTGTCTCTCTCTCACTCTATCTCTCTCTCTCTCTCTGTCTCTCTCTCTCTCTCTCTCTCTCTCTCTCTCTCTCTGTCTCTCTCTCTCTCTCTCTCTTCACACCATCACAAATAACTTTACAGACGTAATCAAAGGCATCTGTTTGATACAGTTAATTGTCCAACATCTACCAGAAAGAAGTAAAAAACAACAAACAACAATAACATGATTTACTTACTTTCTAGCAAGTCCAAAATCGATTATCTTGATTTGGTTGCTGGTGCTGCTGACACACAGTATATTTTCAGGCTGTGGGGGAGGGGGAAAATATTTTTTAAAAATAATAAAAATTTTTTTTTTAAATAAATAAATAAATAAATAAAACAATTTAACAAGAGCATCTCACATGTCCAGCACAATATAAACTGTCACAATTAAAGTATAATATCTATGAAAGGTTCATGTCTTATTTTATAATGTGCTACTTTTTAGGCTCTCAGGGTTCTAATGGATCAAATAAAGCACTTTTGGATGCTGTTCATGATGACACAACGGTTAACAGTTAAGTAAGTCTAAAATCACAAACTCAGGGGCGCACGGTGGCTTAGTGGTTAGCACATTCTCCTCACACCTCCCCGTGCGTCGGGGGTTTCCTCTGGATACTCCGGTTTCCTCCCCCAGTCCAAACACATGCATGGTAGTCTGATTGGCGTGTCTAAAGTGTCCGTAGTGTATGAATGTGTGTGTGAGTGTGTATGTGATTGTGCCCTGTGATGGACTGGCACTCTGTCCAGGGTGTAACCCTGCCTTGTGCCCGATGCTCCCTGGGATAGACTCCAGGTTCCCCGTGACCCTGATAAAGGACTAAGCGGTAGAGGATGGATGGATGGATGGATCACAAACTCATCCTTTAAAAAATATGTATCTTGTGTCTATGTCATATGTCTCAGCTATTAGCTAGAACATTTTTAAGAAAAGGTTTACATCTTTTGCTTGATCATTTTTAAATAACTTAACATCAAATTTATGACCCGAATCAGAATGATTATCATCGTGCATGATATTGAGCGCACGCTGGCTCAGTGGTTAGAACGATGAGTCTTACGCAAGCAAGCTGAAATATGATGGGAATTCCTGAAGCCATAAATCTCCACAAGAGGCTCTGAACCACCAGCTATAACGATCAATAATCCGCTATCATATATTGTTGTGGATGTGGATTTGGGATCTTTTCCTTGAAAAGATTTTGATTTCATTCGACTACAGCACACGGTGTTACAGATGCAGCTGCTTGTAACATCTGCATGGAAAATGACAATAAATGTGTGTAGAACATCTTTTATTATTATTATTTATTTAAATGAAGGGTGCCAATACTTCTGGAGGCGCCTAAAAGCAATCGTAGAAGGAGTGTTAGCATATACAGTCAGGTCCATAATTTTTTGGACATGCTTACCCATAATCCCCCTCTCTTAGTCATAATACAGGTATGCTTCACTGCAG
>JAFFST010055495.1:22113-34458 GCA_022414735.1 Noturus placidus
TAAAGGAGTAAGCGGTTGAAGATGGATGGGATGGGACTTACAAATGAGACACACTCACACACCAATGGTAGCAGAGCTGCATGCAAGGTGCTAGCTTGCCATCGGGGGCAACTTAGGGTTCAGTGTCTTGCTCAAGGACACTTCGGCATGGGATCACCCGGGCCGGGATTCCAACCACCAACCCTACGATTAGTGGATTAGTGGATTAGTGGACAACCCGCTCTACCGACTGAGCCACACTGAGCTCCTAATTTAAATAAAATTATTTATTTAAAGACGAGCTTATTAAGTAAGAGATGCATTGACAGATTTTCTTTTATTTTTCATTATACAGAACATTGTATTTAACTTCCTGTGTACAACTGTTTCTGTGCACTTGTTCTAATACAATATGGTTTCCATAGCAACACCTGACATGCCGGACACTCCTCTAGGTCCCCGTAGGCCCCGCCCACCAACGTTTGAAGATGGAATTTAAATGTAAACATCACTGTTTTATTTAAACACTAAGAAGCTTACCGAAAGTATTTACCCTCATATGCTAACCAAAAGGAAAGAAGCAGACATCAGAACTAAATGGTGTGTAGTGTACGTTCAATATTGTTTCACTAGGAAAAAATTATTTTAGGCAAAAGCTGACTCTGTTTTCTTCTCAGAATAAAGTAGAGTGTGAGTCAACAACAGCCCAAAATAAACTCTGTCCATGACAAGTCAGAAGCAAGCCCAGCACTTATTTCTGCCCTATTGGGGAGAGGTGGATTAGTCTGTGTACTAATCTCTGTGCACTGTGGATGCCAGTTATTCATCTTTTACCCTCCGCATGCTATCAGTTGCTCCCGACTCCTTGCTCCACCCCCTATCCCTTCCCAACGTCTGCACATTTATCTCCGTATCTGCATTGCTATTATCATCGGATGCAAGTGGGCGAATGCCAAGTTGACAGTGAATTGATACTACAAAACTATAATTACCCAGCGGTGAGGCCTTATCACACACTCTGCTGGTCTGAAAGGGACGCAGGATGCTAACGTACAGCAGCTTAAGAAAACAGGAATTTACAAAGGGCCACAGTAGTTCTAAACACGACAAATTAGCACAACATTCATGTCAATCTATATCTCTATAGCAGCGTTTCCCAGAAAATTTTTTCAGTCACGGCAACGCTAGCTACATGAGGATGAAGTTGGCGGCTGTGGCTGTAGCAGGTTGTCCACTAATCCACTAATCGTAGGGTTGGTGGTTTGAATCCCGGCCCGGGTGATCCCATGCCAAAGAGTCCTTGGGCAAGACACTGAACCCTAAGTTGCCCCCGATGGCAAGCTAGCACCTTGCATGCAGCTCTGCTACCATTGGTGTGTGAGTGTGTCTCATTTGTAAGTCGCTTTGCTAAATGAATAAATGTAAATGTAAGTTGACGATCCAGAAGCATCTGGAGCTTTTCTTTTAAGAAATCTGTCCATATACTTTTGCACTACACACACGCTAATTATTGGGATATAACACACGCATACGTTACGCATACTGACGTTGAGGCGCTGCCATATCAACTTCACCATATCAACTTCACCATATCAAAGAGTTGTTAAAAATTTGTTTATGTGGATCGTCCGCCCTACAAGTCCGTGTGATTGAGCTGTTACTATAGAAACAATATTAATGAAAATTAATCAACACCTTCCGACCAATCAGAATCCAGATTTCAACAGCGCTGCACATTTGATCTGTGCTACGAGAGAGCGCAGAATGATGTCTGTGGCTGATGTTAAATCTTTTCCTTACATTTTATTGCAGCTATATAAACTGTCCAATGCCACCATAACCATCCATCTTCAACCGCTTACTCCTTTTCAGGGTCACGGGGGAACCTGGAGTCCATCCCAAGAAGCATCGGGCACAAGGCGGGGTTACACCCTTGACAGGGTGCCAGTCCATCGCAGGGCACAATCACACACACACACACACACATCCATACCATACCATAACAATTTTGAAAAATCCATATAAATAAATATAAAAACAAATAGTTTACGCAATATTGGGACAGTGGTGGCTTAATGCTTTGGGTTATTGATCAGAAGGTCAGGGGTTCAAGCCCCAGCACTGCCAAGCTGTCACTGCTGGGCCCTTGAGCAAGGCCCTTAACCCTCTCTGCTCCAGGGGGCGCTGTATCATGACCGACCCTGCGCTCTGACCCCAACCTCCTGACATGCTGGGGTATGCGAAGAAAAGAATTTCACTCTGCTGTAACAGACAGTATATGTGAGTAATAAAGCCTAATAATTATCATTATTTAACCATAAGATTTATCTTCTACAGGAGTTCTACCTAAAAATCCTTCTTAATAGAGAAATATTCTTCTTTATAGTCCTACATAGAACCATTAAGGGTTCCTCTGTAGAGTAATAAATATACAGTACATAGACAATGCAGTAGACGTTTTCATGCTGTAGTCAGGAGGAGAGACGCTGACCCTCACACTCACCCTCCCAGCAACTCGTTGGGTACCACTGTGTAATACGTGCCGATGGGAACCTGCTTGGCGCTGACGATGCGGTGCTCGAACGGGGCAGGTCGAGGAGGGCAATCGTCTAGGGGGGGGGGGGGGGGGGGACAAAGAAGAGAAGCGCAATAGGTGTGAAATAACTGACTGTGACTTGGCAAAGCGTGAAAGGTGAAAGTTGACACATGACGTCTGCGACTCTGTTTACAACGCTCTACAGTATCGAATGCTCGGAAGGTGCAGCTGCTAACAAAGTGGGCCAATTTATCTGATTCATCTCTGTCACAGCGCTGTTCAAATCTTGAACATTTCCTTGTCTATTACATTAACTCGGACAGTATGACAGTAGCACAGCTGCAAATCACCATGTTTAAATATATATATATATATATAGAGAGAGAGAGAGAGAGAGAGAGAGAGAGAGCGAGAGAGAGAGAGAGAGACGTAGGACCTTTTACGAACCTTTGGTCTTCTGTTGGAACTCAGAAACCATTTTTAGAACCCTAGGTTCTTCATTCTGATCTCAGACATTTTCAGTAACCTTTTCATGAACCCATGAACTTTAGCTACATTTCCCCTGGAGGAACCTGAGTGAAGTTTAACACCAAATTGTGGCGAGGTAGAAAGCAAGACCACGCACGACTCCACAACGCTGCTTGAGATGCTAAACTGTGCAAAATGCTAATCCGGTAGCGATAAGCTTCCTTTACTTTTTAACGCCATTAGACTCGAAGATCCAGAACAAAACTGAAGACGCAAATTCAAATGTCTCGTCTGATCGACTACATTTGGTTAAAATATGTAATAGTCCGTTGCATGTACAAATAATGTGGAAAATATTTGTGAAAATAAAGGTGTGAGTCATGAGCTCAGCACAACTGTATTACATGGCTGAGAAAAGACAATTAGAAGACTGTTTTATGGTCTGGATTGCTTGTGACTGGATTGTTTGTGTTGAAATGGACCCCCTGTCGGTCATTTTATAGACACTCCCGTTCACTCCGCCGCCATTTTAGAAATCAGCAAGCTCCCAGCACAGCCTGATAATTCTCCTGTGAGCAAACTATAAAACCTGTGGAAACCCGTTTCAGCCTCTGAGAAAAATACTAAATAAAAAAAAATAATAATCATGACTTTATTTGCCGGTACTGTTTCAAGTGTACTTTTGTATTTATTTATTTCAGGTACTGTGTCAAGTGTATGTCTAAATATTTAGAAAAAAAATCAGAATAGTAAGCGGAATTTTGCTTATTTATAGTGATAAAAATCGGGTTTGCTAATGCTAAGTCTAGTTGAACTACAGTAGGTTCTGGGGGAGGAGCTTTGTGGACATGGGTGGGAATGGGGGCGTAGTCTGTGTGTAAAATCAAATAATTAATATTTTATTCGACTCCAATTATTTAAGTGCTACAGGACTAATCTTGCCAAATTTGGACAAATGATAGCTAATGCACCGTTAAGTGTTTTAAACACTTAAAACGTACCTCCAGAGTTTATTTTACGCACCAATGATCGGAAACTGTAAATCCAGGCCTGCAGATCTCGAAGGATCCTCACTCTGTGGTGGAGAACTCGCCACTTTGTCTTGTTTCGAAGGCTCGGATTTGTTCTGGGGCGTTTTAGGCTTTTCCAGAACCACATCTGCAGTCTCAGTGCTAGTTTTCTGGGTGAGCCGTTTGGGTTTGGGTTCACGCTCAGCTTCTGTCGGCTGTGGAGTTTCCAGAGCAACGGTCTCCATCTGTTCCAGGTTCTCCGTGATTGGCAGGTTGGGGTTTGCGTCACGACACGGCTCGGCTTCAGGGACGTCTTTAGCTTTTTGCTCACATTCCTTCTTTTGCTTGGGCTCGTGTTTTTTAATTAAAGAGTCCACCGAGGGCAGGACAGCAGCTGCAGAAACATCTGTGCACTCGGGTGTTTCTGGGGTTTCTGTTTCTTGGGTTTTGCTAGAAATACATCATCCAAATCATTAGTTTAATAATCTTCTAACATGGTTCTTGTCACATTCATACACATTCAAGCAAATTGGAAGAAATTGTCAGGACATGAAAACCAGAGTGAATTGGGAACTGCAGATTAGTAGGAGATAATCTCTCAGGAACTCAGAGTTTACTCCGTCCAGCTGAAATTAGCTGTGGAGTTCCTTTCACGCTGAACATATTTTAGCGTAATTAGTGACAGCTCCATGCAGCAGGCCTGCTCCTTTCCTACAGCTAAGGTTTTGCATCTCATTAAACAAGGCTAGTCGAGAGAAAACAGTCCATTAACACACAAAGGCTGGAGGTTAAAGGTGAACATAATTTGGGCACCATTTAGACACCTAGAAACCATTTAAACTTTTGAGGAACGCCGGAAAATGTTTATAAATACAGGAACCTTTTGTGGAACTTTTTCAGGAGTCAGGAAACTGTGGACGTAGGCAAATATTTAGAAACAGAGTAACTGTTTAAGGACTTTTTTCAGGAACTAAGGAACTTTTTTCAGGAAATCAGGTGCCATTTTAGAAAGATGTTTTTTAAAACCATAAGACACTTTGGAACCCATTAATACTGTATATTTAGTACTCCTGGAGCTTTTTTTCCGGAGCTCTGGAAACCAGGAAGCTTTTTAAGAAACTTTCTTGAACACCGGGACCATTTTGGTGCCTATGTTCTTTTTTAGGAACTAATTAACTTTCGTTGCATTATGTGCGGGGGCACATGGTGGCTTAGTGGTGAGCACGTTCGCCTCACACCTCCGGGGTTCAAGTCCCTCAAGGGCCATGTGTGGGCGGAGTTTGCATGTTCTCAGCGTGTGTCGGGGGTTTCCTCCGGGTACTCCGGTTTCCTCCCCCAGTCCAAAGACATGCATGGTAGACTGATGGGCGTGTCTAAAGTGTCTGTAGTGTATGAATGTGTGTGTGAGTGTGTATGTGATTGTGCCCTGTGATGGACTGGCACTCTGTCCAGGGTGTACCCCGCCTTGTACCCGATGCTCCCTGGGATAGACTCCAGGTTGATGGAAAAGCAGCAAGAGTTAGTGAGTTCCTGAAAATGAAAATATGAACCATACGTAGTAGAAGCGTGACATCACGAGCAAACGGAAACGTTTCTGCAATACTTTACACAGGTTTACACAGTTCCTGGAGTGCGATGAGAACGCAGAACAGGAACTCTGCCGAGAGTTCCTTTTCAGGAGAGTCCTCCAAACCTTTTAGTTCCTCAAAAACCTTCAAAAATATCACTGGTCTTTATCCTCTCCATCGGGAACCTCTAATTCATCCGACACCAAGCTATGCTTGTCTGAACGTCCTTAAATCTCGAACGCGGGAGAATTCCATCCAAACTGCGCAGAAATTTCACAGCGGTTAATTTACAGGCTTTGAAAGTTCCTCTGTGTTCTGAACCGACGGCGGTTTCAACATTTAAACCTCTCAGGAACCTGAACAACATCCATCCTCGAGCGTGACTGAGAACCTTTGTTGTGCACACACAGTATCATCCACACGTTTCACATTTCAGTGATACATCAAATAAAGGCATGCAATTACTCTGAGTGAGATGCGCCTCCTCAAACACTCCGGACAATGCAACAATCCATGGCTGTGTTTGTGTGTGTACGTGTGTGTACGTGTGTGTACGTGTGTTACAATGTGTCCTCTGAGATGATGCTCACTCGGATTTTATTTTTATTTCTATATTCTCCTGCGGCGGAATGACAATACGCCTCTCGTATGCAGTACACGCAGCACAACAGTACATGTCCACTGAACGTCCACCCTGTTGGATGATGTGGTCAAGTGGGTGCACTATAACAGTGGCGAGAGAGCGAGAGAACTAACATCTGAGAGTTGACTCGCTATTAAACTCATTTGCTCTGTCAACCTCATGGTAACCTGGTGGCTTTTCTTCTCCGGTTATTAGCGCATGCTTTAAGCGTCATCTTCTAATGAGTTGGGGGCCAAACCACAGGTTACAAGGACACGGCGTTTTCAAATGACAGGAGCACAGCACTGACTCATTAACGTGACTTTGGGACCAGTGTGAAAGCCAGATGTAGACTAGAGGACGACAGACAAGCCGAAATCATGCAGATACAGGTCGAGAACAGATGAGAACATCAGAGGAGAACGTTCAGACTGGTTCAAAGTGACAGGAAGGCTACGTTCACTCAAATAAGCAGAAAAGCATTGCGCAAAAGGCACAACATGTCGTAACAGCTGAAGAAAATGTGAACATTTGGCGGACACCCTTATGTAGAGTGACTTACATTTATCGCATGTATACAACTGATCAATGTCAGCTTGGCACGGCTGGGATTTGAACAGAGCATGCTGTGATGTATCTGCACAGAAAGTCCCATTAATGAGAGTTTAAAGGTTTTAGACATTTCTAAATCCCATCTGGGAGGAAATCCTTTAAACTCTGTTCAGACGTTCCTGACTGAACACATGATGGAAGCGATTAGGAACCCAAATCCCTGCAGCACCGGGCTTTAGGAGAATCAGTTCCACAAGATGGAATCGTTTAGATTTGGAAGGCTCACCTTTCGAGCTGAGAAGCTGCAGTCACGGAGATGTTCTCTGTGGGCAAGACTTTATCGTCTTCGAGCACTTCGGACTCACTCGGGCTCTCAGGAGCGAAGGCCTGAACTCGGCCCGGCTCTCTGCTCTTCAGCGTCACTTCCTTTGGCCTGCGCTGGGATTTAGGAGCTGGAACTTCTTCTGTTAAAGCTGGAAAGGAACCAAGGGCTGGAGACTTGACTTTATGTTCGTGATGCTTGTGTGGGACTGTCGAAGGAAACGTGAATCAGTGGCAGAGTCACACATATATTGTAACGTAATTGTTACATTGATCTCAAACAGATTGATTTCATTTTAATCTCGATTGTGAGCGAACAAATCAACATGAATGTAAATCCAATTCCAAGTATTTGACATGAACAGGTGTAGACGTCAATCCTGTTAGTGAACACGTCAGTACTGTTACTGAACATGTCAACCCTGTTACTGAACACGTCAACCCTGTTACTGTAGACATAAGTATTGTTATTGTACACGTCAATATTGTTACTGAACTCGTCAATCCTGTAACTGTAGACGTCAATATTGTTATTGAACACGTCAATCCTGTTACTGTACACATCAATATTGTTATTGAACACATCAATTCTGTTACTGAACACGTCAATCCTGTTACTGTACACATCAATATTGTTATTGTACACATCAATTCTGTTACTGTAGACGTCAATGCTTTTGTTGATGTCCATTCTTGCGGACACTGAAGATTGCTTAAATAAACAAACCCATTAGAAATTAATTATATATAATTATATATTTAAATGATTTTTAGCTCATAAAAAATGTACTTTATTACAGGAATTAGATTACAATTTAGCAGTCTAGAGGTTTATGTCAAAGATTGTTGCAGGCACTGATTCAAGATAACACCCCACATATATTTTATGCTAAATTCAATGAATATTGTTTGTGTTACTACGATAGTCCTAAAATAATAATAAATGTGGAGCTGTCCCAGTCTCTATAATTAGCTCTGTTGATATGGATGTGTTGCTGATTCACTCATTTTTGACTTTCAGAAGACGTTAAGTGTGAGCATGATGTGAGCAACAATAAATCTGACGAGAAAAATCTTTAGCATCTGGCAGATCTTTGTAGCAGCTGAGCTTGAAGCACCTTTACATGTTGATGTGAAGTTTTCTTCTCCCCGTGTCAGTGGTATCCAGTTTCCCCTACTGTAGGAGTCACGTATCACATGCCAAATTCCAACCTTTCAGAGGACCTGCATTGCATGCAAAGATTCCCAACGCATTTGTTTCTATCGCCCACCTCTCGCATTATCACTGCGCAACTCAACACATATGGAGAGCAGTATTAAAGTCTCCGTTCTGCTCAGTATCTGACAGATGGTTATGTAGGACACTGCTTTGTAGAAGCTCTGGTACAGAATTCTCATTATAAGATACAAGGAAAATGTTATAGCCTTGATCCTTCAATCAAACATCAGTTTGGTTCCTTTACGTTTGACTCTCAATTAAATAACGTCTAATATTGTGGCCCACAGTTGTGTCCTGCACATCGTATACCTAAATGACAAACATTGTTTAAATTACGGAGATATTATTATTATTATCATCTATATATTTGACCCCTTTCCAACACAGGATACATTAAGAGCCAGGAGGGTGTAAACTTTTGAGCAGAATGATCGGTGTAAATTGTTATTTTGTTTACAGATCTTACAGATCTAGTACCACCCTTCAGAAGCTACAGAAGATATTTACATGTTCTCCAGAAGACAAAATGAACAAAATGGACAACGATCATACTGTTCAAAAGTTTACACCCCCTCTGGCGCTTAATGTGTTAGTCGTGTCGCCTTCTTGCGCATCGGTGAACGTTCGTGCCTTTTGTAATAGTCGTGTTGGAGTCCCTCGGTCGTCCTCGGTGTGAAAAGATGGATCTGGACATCATATAGTCACTGATGGAAAGGGGTGAAATATGTAGAAGATGCTGGAAAAGTAAAGAATGTGCAGGATGGAGGATTATTCTGAAGAACAGTGGACGGTTTAACTGCTCAGGATGAACAAGGGACTCGTGAATAACGATTACAAAATATTAAAACAGTCGTTGATCATCCAGGTAATGACACACGGGATGAATAATCGAGTGTGTGTAAACTTTATTATTATTATTATTATTATTATTATTATTATTATTATTATTATTATTATTGTTGTTGTTGTTGTAAACGCATGATTATTTATGTTTATTTTTATTATTATTATTATTATGTAAACGTATGACCTCAACTGTACAGTTCATGCCTCCGAGGTTGCCAGATTTTCTTTGAAGCATCCGAGAAGGGGTTTTTCAATACTGCCTTTAAACCCCAAAAAAATCTGTGTTTATTTATCGTCACAATTTGTTTTAATAATGTGTCAAATTATTTAAACGATTTCTGAATGTGACATATCTTTTTTTTTTCTTTTTTTTTTCTAATAACTTGTAAGCCCAACCTTTACCTTTGCCTGTTCTATCTCTTACAGATCAGGGATGGAAACCCTAATTGTTTTTCCCCCGCAACTGGATAATAATGTTGGTGTCATCATGTGCACATCACAGCGTTAAATAACAGATTTCATCGTTATTCCATCATCGACGCGTCGTCTTTTCAACCCAAAATGCCTCGGCTGAGCTGTATTTCTGGCGGATGAAGAATATTCTCATGGAAGCTGTCCAGGTTGATGATAAAGCTCTGCTTTGGAGAAAGCTGACAGCACAGCAGACTGCACTCAGAGACTCAATCTCCTACCTGCAGGTTGCTCATTATGTTCCTCCGGAGCCTGAGTTCCTGTGTGACAGAAAGAGCTTTTGGCCTTTGTAGCATCCCCATCTGGTGTATTTTTCTGGAGGGTGGGGGGGAGAGTGAAAGGTAAAGGTGTCACAGATTGCTTTTGGATGAAGCAAAAAAACTACTTCTGTGTTTCTAGTTCTAATCTATGGTGACGTTCGGATTTCTTCCCCTTAGGCTGTACATTAATATGAGCTTCCATTTTGTATCCATCATCATTTGAATTAAAATGACCCGGGAGGAGATGTGAAATAATATCAGTGCAAATCAGAAAACAAGACATTCTAAAACAGTGTGACTCAAAATAGAAAGAAATGTGAACACGGGTGTTTAAATCTACAGGGAAATACAGACCTTTCAGTATTTATTAGTTATATGCTTATGGTTATTGGTTCGTTTAGTCGTGAGTTCAGCAGCAAAAACAATACAGAATGACTTTTTTTTTTCTTTTTCTTTCAAAAGCATACATTGTACTGAGCCTGAGCTACAAATGTTGTGCTGTCACAATTCCCAGTCACATTCCTACAGCATTATTCCCCTGAGTGTTTATAGCGCTCCGGTCCTTCCTTGTCATACACTCCACTTAACAATGCGGCTACGCTTGTATGATCACAGATCAGGCAATTAGAGCAAGGCCTTTTGCCTTTCTTTCGCCGAGATCAAACCAAGAGAAAGTACAATATGCATGGAGTAATTCGATCAGCACGTCGAGAGGAACTGAGAAATCGTTGTTTGAGTTTAGTTTAGTTTAGTTTTGTTTTTTAAACGGTTCTACTGTAAGTGACATCCTTAATCGTTAAAAACAGCAGCTATATAAACTTTCTTGTTTTGTTTTGTTTGGTAGTGTGACAAATAAAGAAAGAATTAGCGTCTCGGAAACAGTGGAGAACTTTTCAAACCATTTCTATATCAGATATGGGTGGCTGTGGCTCAGTGGGTAGAGCGGGTTGTCCACTAATACACTAATCGTAGGGTTGGTGGTTGGAATCCCGGCCCGGGTGATCCCATGCCGAAGTGTCCTTGGGCAAGACACTGAACCCTAAGTTGCCCCCGATGGCAAGCTAGCACCTTGCATGCAGCTCTGCTCCCATTGGTGTGCGAGTGTGTGTGTGAATGGGTGAATGAGACACAGTGTAAAGCGCTTTGGATAAAAGCGCTATATAAGTGCGCCATTTACCATTTACCATTTAGATAACGCATTATGTATGGAATAAAATATCCAGTGCCATGCTGTTATAGGAAAATAAACAACAACACGTTGGTGTGATGAAGCGGAGCTTCTGTTATCACGCTGAAGTTGATTATTATCCAATAACAGCACATCCTGAAGTGTTTTATTCCACTTGTATACAGCACAACAGACTGCACTCAGAGACTCAATCTCCTACCTGCAGGTTGCTCATTATGTTCCTCCGGAGCCTGAGACATCACAGTAGTTTGCCAACAATTACAGTTTTTTATTTATTAAATAATGACGTCATACGGCTGTGAAACACGCGAACTCCTGCCTCCTATCTGTTCCCTCACGTTCTCTTGTAGTTAATAAGGCAGGTAATTATTGAGAAATCGCAACGCGTGAAACTCCTCCGTCCTGAAGATGTCGGAGAACTGAAAGTTATAGCTTCACATATGACAGATTCGAGGCGCTGACACTGGAGACTCCTTCCTTAAACGTCAAATAAACAGATTTCTTCTAACCGAAAACACCACCTACGTGCTTGTGAATGAGTTGTTACTGTATAAACGATAACGTATTATAACAAGAGCATTAATATAAACCTGTGATTTGAAGCTGCACGACTGTCAGAGCCGCTGTTATCCGTTTTCCCTACTGTGTATTCGACAGGGTCGTGGAGAACCTGGAGCCTATAACAGGGAGCGTTGGGCACGAGGTGGGGGGGACACACTGGACGGGGTACCAATCCATCACATGACACTTTGGAGGAAACCCCCGCAGCACGGAGAGAACACGCAAACTCTGCACACAGCGGGCTCAGTTATAGAAAATTAATCAACCTTCCGACCAATCAGAATTGAGAATCCAACAGTGCTGTGGCTTGTTCGAATATACAGTAAAGTCCTTATACACTGTGTCACAAGGGTTTTAGTCTGGATGTTGTTTTATAACTAGATCTCTCAGTACTGTTACAATAAAACATTTTAAAAAGGCTGGAAAGAAAATGGTACAACTCAACGCTTTTGTGGTTTATGTCTGGAGACTCGGGGACCAGTTGAACTCCCAGTAATCCAGGTCAAGTGTCCTTAAACAACACATCCTGGACAATGGGATATAAAACCTGAAGCTTCTCTGTGGACACCACAGTGACCACAACCCTAACCCTAAGTGAAACATACTATCTTTAGATATACAAGATATATATATTAATCAATTTGTATAGCGCTTTTTACAATGGACATTGTCTCAAAGCAGCTTTACAGAAATATCATTTTTACATTTACAAGCGACTTACAAATGAGACACACTCACACCTA
>JAFFST010055495.1:50629-63503 GCA_022414735.1 Noturus placidus
CAGTCCATCACAGGGCACAATCACATACACACTCACACACACATTCATACACTACGGACACTTTAGACCTCGGTGTAAATTACTTTAGTAAAGTGTTGTCTTCATCTTGTTCTAAGGGCATGCAAACTTTTTCACTCTACTTGTACTGTAATATCACCGAGAGCGACATTTTAAAATGACTAAGCTTCAGTCCTAACATTCGTGTGTGAGAAAGAGACGACGGTTTATATCAGAGCGAGACAGAAAAGGAACTGGAGCTTTCACAGCTGAGCTAAAGGGACACGGACCAACTGAAATGTGAGCAACCATTTGTTCTGTAGATGAAAAACAGAGAGAGAGCGAGAGAGAGAGAGCAAAAGCGAGAGAGAGAGACAGAGAGCGAGAGAGCGCGAAAGCGAGAGCAAGAGAGAGCGAGAGAGCGCGAAAGCGAGAGAGAGAGAGCGCAAGAGACATGAATGGTTATGATTAACTTCCCCTTGAAAAAACAGCAGCGAGACAAAATGTTTTCCCTCTGATGTTTAATATAGTCGTGGTGATTATTACACTTATGAACGCTTTAACCATCTGTGAAATAAACGTTAATAAAAAGGTCATAAAATAGACGATGCACTTAAATAAGAGTGGAAAAACAACAATAAATAAAGTAAGTTCCCCAGTATCAGGTTTGGAGTCCCATTGTTGATCATATGCATTTATAAAAGAAAAATGGCTCACCGGAACGTTCAAATTAATTTTAACAAAAGAAAAAAAAAAAAAAGAAAAAAGAAGTTGATCAGCTTACAACAAGGTCGGTGTGAGTCACACAGCATCAATCATCTGATAAAACGGAGCACTCTTTGGAAAGGTTTAGGATCAGTGACCTGGATAAAGAATACTTAACTTGTGCGCTCAGTCCTTTACGGCCCTGTTTACACCTTAAATTAACGTTCATAATGAACGACCGATCGACGCTCGGATGCAGCCCTACGGATAAAGTCACACAAGTGTGAAAGAAAGCATGAAACTTGGACTCTACCCAAGCAGCGGTTCCATCCGTCCAGTCTGGGGCTCCTTCTGCCCAAGCAGGGGCTTATTCCATTAAGCCTGGAGTTTTCTCTCCCAAGCACAGGCTCCCATTCAGCCAGGTCTGGTGTCTCTCTGCCCAAGCAAGGGCATCCTCCGTCCAGTCTGGGGTCTCTCTGCCCAAGCAAGGGCATCCTCCGTCCAGTCGGGGGTCTCTCTGCCCAAGCAAGGGCATCCTCCGGTCCAGTCGGGGGTCTCTCTGCCCAAGCAAGGGCATCCTCCGTCCAGTCTGGGGTCTCTCTGCCCAAGCAAGGGCATCCTCCTTCCAGTCGGGGGTTCCTTCTTTAGTAGCCACTCTCTGGTACTACACTCACACACTATTGGCCAAATCCATTCTCTTTCTGTGTTACACCCCATTCCTCTTCCACAATATAGAAATATGTTATTTAGCATATTAAAGTTGTCCATGGTTCCCATCAGGTTCTGTATTCTGGTTTTATGGAATAAAATGAGCACACACACTACAATCTCCCCAGTCAAGTTCCCACTTGTCTCCAGTGGGACACGCCGCGCAATCATGACCAGCAGAAATGCTCGTTAATGCAAGATGTAAACAGGGCCTCAAAATGTAGCGAGCTCAAAATTTCACATTTCAAAGTTAAACGTTCAGCAAGCAGCTGAGACATGTTTGCTGTGTGAACTCTGCGTCTGTAATTTTGCACTGGCAATGTAGGTGGCCTGTCAGAAAAACCTAGAGCCTCCAGTTTAGCATCGTGCAACTACATGTCTAAATCATCAGCCCTGCCGCTGTGGTTTCTCACACTGCATGCCACACTGTGACGGAGCTAAAAGCACTCGCATTTTGGTTTCAAACCTGAACGACTTCATGCCATCAGACTCAAGCAGTGGGCGTGGCCTAAAGATTGACGATTGAGAATAAGACTTCGCATTTGTTATTATATATTTAATATGGATGTATTCTGGTCATGCTTATGCTATGTTGTGTGCATGATACTAAACTGGTAGCGGTAAGCTTCCCTTAACTGTTCCGCTACATATAGCGGAAATACGAGAAGCGTTAAACTTTAAAGTCTTAGCTGGTTAAAAAAAAACCCTGTTGATCCTTTTTAAAAAAAAAAACACAACAAAAGAATAGTGTGACGTGAATGAGAACGTGTGCATCATGTTGACAAATAAAAAAGGGAAAAAAAACTCCACAACAGTCCTCCTGAATTAATACATTCCATAAAAATCTGTTTAAAGATAAATAGAGAAGATTCCTACATGTCCATGTTTACAATATTTAAATAATCGCCACGGTGACCGGTCCTTCGTCCACGTGTGACTTCACAAAACATCAGCCACCTGAGCCAAACGCTCATCAGTGCCGACTTCACGCCTTCCTCCCGGATACACACGTCACACTGTGTATGGAGGGCCATGCAACACGAGTCCTGACCTTTCACCTGGCAATCATGTGTGACTCCGCCCCCTTACAGGATCAGTCTCTGGCCCAGGATCTTACGGTTGATTTCGGCTAAGGCCACGGAGAAAACGAAAGCCTTCTCGTCCGACAGGTTGGCGTAAATATCGACCTCCCGCTCCTGTTTTTCTGGAGAACATACAAGTGTGTGTACAATATCAGTACAGGGATGTATGAATATACATGAATATGCAAATGAGAAACACACACATGTCCAGGTCATCACTAATAAGCTAATATAGTGCTTAAACACTAGCTAACTTAGATCTGGCTAGCTAACCGCTATAAAAATAGCAAAGATTAGCCTGAGGAAATATGATTTTACCATGACAACCAACGTCTCTCACCAACTTATCACTAACATTAGCTAAACGAGCTCTTAGAAAATGCTAAAAGAGGCCCGGTTCCATTTTCATCATCTAAAGTCACGTGATTGGTCCAAATCTGTGGCGATTATTAGTTATCGTTGTGACACGCACCCAAGTCTATTTTATCACAGAAAGTCTGCTTTTATTGGAAAACGTGACTTTAACAAGGCGTTAATGAATCATCTTTGGACTATGTGAGTGCAAATAAAAACAAATGAACACAGGACCTTGTATAAAGAAAAACACATCTAAAGATAAAGACTAATGTGTTCCTCTTCTGTGTATTCAACTCTGCAGCTGAGCTAAGAATAGGTTTAAATCTGAGAAACTGAAATCGACTGGCACAGCGTGTGTGACTCAGACAGGAGAGAATGACTGCAACGACAGAAATGTTTCAAAAAAAGAGTCTAGAAATGAGTGAATATATATAAATAAATAACAATCATCCAAAACGAAATCATCACATTTTCCATAAATGACCTCATGAGTACTGATGTTTACAGCACAGAACATGTTGAAGCTGATAAAGTTCCAGTTTAAAAGGCAAAGGGGGGAAAAAAGAGAAAAGAATAAGATGACCATGGTGGAGTAAGCGGTTGAAGATGGATGGATGGATGGTGGAGCGATGGAACGGTTCTTGAGAGGATGGTAATGTTGCAGAAAATCTCTCGTTTTTGTTATCAGACCACTTATTACGCCGCTGTGGTTTCAGTAAGGTGTTTACAGTAAAAGGGGAAGATGTTAAGGAGGAAATGAAGCACTAAAAGCACTAGAGTGTGCAAACAAAAAAACAACAACATGTCACTGGGTATAATGGAGTGTATTTCAACTTTAACATCAAATATTTACCACATTAAAGAGTCGCAACAAAAGAAATGGTTTCCCAAGACTCCTTTAAGAAAATTAAACAGAGAGTGAGAGAGAGAGAGAGAACGAGACATTGAGAAAGAGACGGGGATTGAGAAAGAGTGAGAGTAAGACTAAGAGAGAGAGGGATTAATTGTGAGTGAGTGAGAGAGTGTGTGAGAGAGAGAGAGAGAGTGTGAGAGAGAGAGAGAGAGAGAGAGAGAGAGAGAGAGTGAGAGAGAGAGTGTGAGAGAAAGAGAGAGAGAACGAGACATTAAGAGAGAGAATGTATGAAAGAGGGAGATGACGACAGAGTGAGACAGTAAAAGACAGACAGACAGAGAGAGAGACAGAGTGTGTATGTGTGTGATGTATAGGAAGGTAATGATAATGAGTCTTTATTGGTCACATATACAGTAGAGCAGTGAAATTGTTTTCTTCACATACCACAGCATGTCAGGAAGCTGGGGTCAGCCATGATACAGCGCCCCCTGGAGCAGAGAGGGTTAAGGGCCTTGCTCAAGGACCCAACAGTGGAAGCTTGGCAGTGCTGGGACTTGAATCCCAGACCTTCTGATCAGTAACTCTGAGCCTTAACCGCTAAGCCACCGCTGCCCCAAGGAGTTGTTTTTTTAATACATAATTTTTTGTTAGAAGAGACAAAGCATCAGAAGCTAGCTCACCTTTCTCCTCCTCCTGCTTCTTCAAGCCGACAGTCTTCGGCCTGCCCCGCCCTCTCCGGATGGTATCCGATTGGCTGTTGGAGCGGGACCGCCTCCTGTTCTCCATATCGTTAGTGGAGGTCAAGTTGATCTTCTCCCTTCTTATTCTTTCTGGTCGTCTTCTCTTGGCATCTGATTTGTCTGACAGGAGATCGGAGGAAATCCGAATCAGATGCACATTACATACGCACATTAAATAAAAAAATGTACGGTTCGATAAAGGAATACAGTTAAGAAAAAGAATGAGCTCACATTACAGAAACTCATTCCTTTTCTTTTATTATTATTATGAATTATTTTACATCATTCTCTTTTATAGAACGCTATTTCGACATTACACTATTATTACTGAATTATTATACACTTTCATGTTTTAGATTCATTTTTATTCATTTACCCACAAAAATACTTTTCATTTCTCACTCGTAACCCACGTATGAAATCCACCAAATCCAAAATGGTTTCCGTTCCCTAGACATGCTCACTACAAAGGGTACAACATAAGGGCACTGTAGAACATATGTAGTGCACTAGACACCTTATAAAACCTGATTTCACACACACACACACACATATACATATATATATATATATATATATATATATATATATATAAGTACTTCATGGTTTAATACTTTGAATAGTTTAATATTGTATTGTATTGCATTTCTTATGTGGTAAATTATATTAATTTAAATGCTATATATTGAATTAAGATATAGATTTTTTTGAGGCATTAAATAAAATAAAATATACATATACTGTATTATTTACTTTTAATGCTGCACTCCGTCATATTATGCCGAATATAAAATTTCTCCCGTGCTGTGTGAAACAGATGATCACGCTGGTGTTTTATTTATTTATTTTCTTTTCAACATGGCAGCGCCTCGTCTCCTCCCCGCCTCACTGCACTGTGTCATTTCTACACAATACTGCAGGAATCCTGATCTTGTCAATAACCTGCCCTAACAGGAACGGCTCTGTCCTGCAGCTCGTTCCAGTCGTGTCCTCCTTGATTCTGCTTTCTATCAGTGTCAGACTGGGTTTCGTTTAAAATCCCTGACAAACACTAATACAACGCTCACGGAAATGAAATATTTATCCATAAAGATCCAATCCTAATCCAATTTAGATTTGAAACCGTGAATATATAATCATGCTTTACGCTCTCAAACCGAGCGAGCGCCGGTCCAGCCTAAATAAAATCCTGACCCATTTGAAAATCGAGCAGTTATTCTTAGCGTAAGCTCAGTATAAATAGTCCATCCTGCTTCGAGAACAAGCAGCGAACACTGAAACCTGAGCACTCAAAGCAAAAAAAAAAAATAACACATCTCTCAGAACACACTTCCTCTTGAAAAGGAGGGGAGAAAAAAAAAAGCCTTCACTACTCATGTGAAGTCAAACTTCTGCTGTACGGAGAGTTCGGTATCATTCACTCATAATCTGGACTGCATTATGTAAACCAAAGGGCAGAATTTATTATGCAGTTGATTGGAGTTTAAAGCGCTGCTACAAAGAGGCCTGTGTTTAACATTCCTCTCATAACTGTGAGCCGAGCGTCAGCCAGCGGTTACACACTCAAAACACCACAAATATGCTGCTACAGTAAAGTCTTTAATGTGAAACGCAGACTGTGTCAGTGTGTTTGTGCTTCTCAGTCAATATATATATACTTACGCTCGATCGAGTCCCACTGTGTGTCACGGAAAAACACCAACATGATGTCAGTGTAGTTCTTAATCAATCTAGGTATCTATCCATCCATTTAATACACATGTTCTTTACCTTATTTTTTTTTTTTTTATATATATATAAAGATGGCACCAATCCGATACCCAGGTTCATGATCAGGCGAATACCAATCAAAACAAAAAGAAAAAAAAAGTAGATCAGATATCGAGGGGGGAAAAAAAGAAGAAGGAATTTCATCCGTCATCATCAAGACTGGAATTGGATTTGGAATATGATTGATTTGGAATGTTTACATATTAAGAGACGTGAATTTTTTTTCTCCCCAGGATTGATTGTTAATATCCATCCATCCATCCATCTTCAACCGCTTACTCCTTTATCAGGGTCACAGGGAACCTGGAGTCTATCCCAGGGAGCATCGGGCACAAGGCGGGGTTACACCCTGGACAGGGTGCCAGTACATCACAGGGCACAATCACATACACACTCACACACACATTCAGAGAACATGTAAACTCCGCACACACACGGCCCTGACGGGACTCGAACCCTGGACGTGTGAGGCGGACGTGCTAACCACTAAGCCACCGTGCGCCCCCTTGTTAATATATATAGTTTT
Source organism: Noturus placidus (assembly GCA_022414735.1). Taxonomy (NCBI): domain Eukaryota; kingdom Metazoa; phylum Chordata; class Actinopteri; order Siluriformes; family Ictaluridae; genus Noturus; species Noturus placidus. The sequence continues at coordinate 57,368 of JAFFST010055495.1, forward strand.
ACTCATTACCTCCCATAAAGCCCCTCCCACCCCGCCAAAAATCGGATCAGTATCGTCATCATCTGATACTCATGGTTTGAGTCTCAGTATCGGAAAAGAATAAGTAGTCTCGTGCCCGTGCCTGTTCTTATTCTTTATCTTAACCGGTTCATTTTCCTTACCATGGACTAGGTACGAGCAACTGGAGAAATGCTAAATATGAACACTTACAATGTTTTACAAGGATTTAATTTTATTGTTCCAATCTAGGTCTAATCTAATTGGATAAGAACCCCAAAATCTTTAGTTCTACGTTCCCATTAACAAACTGATAACAGACCATCAGAGCCGCCTTATTTCAGTACACGAAAATCAGATTTTTTCACATCAGACCTGAGCCACTTTCTTATGTAGTCCTAGATCTGATACATATCTGATGTGTAGCGATGAGACCTGAATGAGAGCGACGGCATGTCGGCTTTTCCCCAAACGTGTACGCGCGTATCGCTGTCCTTATCGTCGCCATCATCCAGGGGTGTCAACACAACAAACCAGCGAAGCAACAATGGAGGATGAGAACAGCAACACAAGCGACTATTCTCAGTGGCGCACGTGACGGGCGTTTCAGCAGACAGGTGTGTTCATATTAAAGACAGACACGCATCACTTCCTGTTATGAACGGTCAAGATAAACAGATCCTAGCTGTTCTAAACAATCCGAACCGTCCACAGAAGCTTGTAATAACATGAACGGACCCAAATCACTCGAATTCTAATATCACAACACGTATTTATAGTTTACAGCTCGTTCTGGCGCTGACTCGGAGGTGTTTATCTATAGGCATAAAAGCTTTAATCGCCTTTAATCCGTTAATAAATAACTCACTTCGAGCGGCATTCGAGTCTGACACTGAGCGGTTAGTAAATGCCACAGCAATACCGCTTTCATGAATTATTCGCTAGTCGCTATCATTTTCATTCCTCTGTAGAAATAGTGAAGAAACTCTTTAATTAAACGTAATTATTGAAAATAATCAGAACGACTGCGTTGACGTTAATCTTAATTACGCGCGTGACGATCAATCGTGACTCAAACGATCGATCGTGATAGGCCTGGTTTTTGATTTTGATTTATTCCGCGTTATAAAACATCCGTACGCTTTTAAAAGCACAACATAATTGAACGTTTTAATCATTATTAACATGCAACCGTGGCGGAAGATCAAATAGTAATGCAAATAAATGATCTTTTGATCTTCTTTTATGAATCTGATGCTGTAAGAGCTGTAATTCACGGGATTTATTTATTTATTATTCCTATGCTACTTTATTAGCATCATACCGAAGTTCACGCGTTCATGTTAAACACGACCATTAATAAATAACGATAACCAAGGTAAAGCAACACCTTTTAACACGCATTGTGCAATTATTAATGTCAAAAACACCGTGTTATATCGCTGTTGCACCAAAAAAAATGAAAATATTGGCAGTCAGTACTTTCCCGCGAACAGCATTTCTACATTTCAACATTTAAACACCTTCCCACACTCGTCTACACGCTTTAACGTCGTCCATTTTGAGCAGTTAAAACTGCAAACGGATAGAAATGATTCACCGCCGCGACTGAAACAAGTCGATCAGCTAAAGTTGATCAGAACGAGTCGGGAAAGGACGGCGTTCTCGTTTTATATGAAGCCATAACGACGTTAATGAGGCTCGGGAGGCCTAAACTCTCCGTGCTGTACGGGAGGAGGCAGTGAGAAAGGGAAGGGAGCATTTTCAGGCAGGAATTAGTGAATTAGTGCGCCCTTCCCCCCTTTTCCACTCGACGTTACTCGCTCAAGCGAACAGCAATCTCAACAAGAAGTCATAAAGCACTGCGGAGACGCTCGAAATCCTGCAGCTACACCGCTGACCGGGAAATTTCCAATTGACACCCACTTACTCGTGGATTCAACTCACACAGCAATACAAACACGGTCTGAAAGCGATATTCTTTTCAAATGAGCTCCTTCATACGATTGACATAGTTTAACTGCTCGTTAGCTCACAGTGCTTGCTTCATTTACAGTCGAATTGCCATTTTATTTTCGCCTGCGTTATTTGAACGCTACACGACTTGAATGTGACTGATCTGATTTTGATTCAGGGATACATTCGAGTGAAAAGACTTTCTTTTGTCGTCGTTTAAAAAAAAAATCCAGCGCGACAGCATTTTCGAATTCTTAGCGATCGAAATAATCGCCGTTATTTCGATATCCCCGCGCTGATTTCACAACGTTCTGCGAGACTCTCTAACGATAGTGACCGTTTTCTTATTTTCCACGTTGGTCCTTCTGATAAATAATTAGAACTGTACACCCTGGGCAGGGTGCCAGTCCATCGCAGGGCACACTCATTCATACACTATGGACACTTTAGACACGCCAATCAGCCTGACATATAAAATAAAAAGGTGTTACGATTAAAGCATAATACAAAAATTATTACAAACACATACTCAGATGTAATGATGATGTCTGGATAATAAATTATAATAGAAATACGCGTGTTAAATCTATATTAATATACAATAATATAGTAATAAAATGTGCACTAAATGTTCCCTTGAACTAAACGTAATCAAAAAAGGTTTATTTTCATAATCGTTTTAAATTTCATAATCAAAGGACTTTTATCTATAGCTTCTGTAGCGAATTTATCGAGGACTGCGAAAGGAAGAACACTGTACTTTCACTTCACTGTACTTATTATGCATTTTCTACTGTAGCTTTCTTCTGAATAATTTGAAGTGGGAGGGATTAATGCTACCCGAGCACCAATCGGAATTAGCCATCCGCTTACGTCCATGCCCCTGATAAGGTTGATTTACACTTGCTGGTAACTACACGAACGCGTATTCAAGATGGCCGCCGCATGTATCCTGCAGTCATTGGGCGTGTCGCTTGTCTCCGGAAATGAACGCACTACGGCGCCGTGTGAGACTGCGTCCGCAACTACATACACGAACTAAACACTGCGTCTCAAATCGAAATGTAGCTCGTCTTGGAGCTTTATTTCATCCTGAAGATATCCTGTACGTACGATACACAAGCGAGAATCTCGTCCTTCTTGTGCCTGAGCGTGAGCAAAAGTGCTTAGAGTTGGAATATTTTCCATTTGATCAGCAGACGAGTAAACAAACTGCAATCGTAGCGGATTTCCCACTTGAAACATGTACACCAAAAATACACCAATGAAACTCGTCAATGCATGATGTAACGAAACAAAAGTGCCGTGAAAGCACTACTCTGTCATTCATACATGCTTTTCTGGCACTAGAGCTACAACCGGATTAGTGACTGCGTTGCCTTGACGCTGCTGTCAATCATTACGCACTGACACACCCACACCCACACCTACACAGATCTGATCAGGAAGGAAATCTTCCATACAGTAGCATTGTTACTGCAGTTATATATAACATACATATATATAACATATACACATATATATAGTTATATATAACATATATATATATATATATATTATATATATCTACACACACATACATATATATATATATATATATATATATATATATATATATATATGTTATATATGTATATATGTTATATATAACTATATATATATGTATATGTTATATATAGTTAGGGATGTATTCCTTAGATCTAACATTAATAAATGTTTCTTTAACAACAGACCTTCAATATAACAAAGGTTGTTTTCTTTCATATTCGCATTTGAAACCGTGTTGCCGAAGACTTAAAATGATTCATTGTTTCAATTTCATGTGAAGTCTTTAGGTGAAGATTAAAACTGCTCATAAAACTGGGAGAGGCGCGACACCAGCACTGCTACTTGCCTTCTGTATTCAACTGCTATTTCTTTTGAAGCTTTTTACAGGGGAGCCATTATATCCGAGTAAAGGCTACAGGTCCAATTAGGGTCAGGAATACAATCCCACACACATGATGACTCTAATGTTGAGTGATATTCACTTAACGTACAGGTTAAAGGAACAGATCAGTGACAAACATGTTCAAAATCTGAACTCAAGGTAGACCAAACTACTTTATATACTAGGATATCTAATATCTTTAGTTTTGCACTGGAGTATATATATTAAAAAAAAAACTAAACTAAACTGCGTATTTTATTAATCACACACTCAGCCTAAAAAAACAAAACCAGTTTGACTTAATGAACATGCAAATCAAACCAAGTCTATTATCATCCAAATTCATTCCAACGTCTAACTTCCTCCTTCATACTTTAGGCCACGCCCCCTAGGTCTGTGTACTGTGGGGGAAAGTGATTCAGATTTACGGCTGATTTTAACGCTGCAGGTTTTCCCCCCTCGCTTTTTGTGCATATTGACAGAAAACACGTCAGTAATCACACGAATCTGTTCGAGTCGACACGACCGCATGATGATCGAGACACGATGCTGAGATGGAGACTATAAGGATCCTTAATTCTTAGTAACACCAGCCTCGGCGCTGCAGTTGTGCTTACATTACATCCATCCATCCATCTTCTACCACTTACTCCTTTATCAGGGTCACGGGGAACCTGGAGCCTATCCCAGGAGGCATCGGGCACAAGGCGGGGTTACACCCTGGACAGAGTGCCAGTCCATCACAGGGCACAATCACATACACACTCACACACACATTCATACACTATGGACACTTTAGACACGCCCATCAGACTACCATACATGTCTTTGGACTCGGGGAGGAAACCGGAGTACCCGGAGGAAACCCTTGACGCACGGGAAGAACATGACACACCCTTTGGCACAAATATCTACTTAATTTAATCTTTCAGTAAAGAATAGTAACCATCTATAGAGTACATCTCAGGCCAACATTTCAGACTACAATCTGTAATTATGGTTCCTATAAAAAGCTTCTTAAAACAACACAACTTTATATTTAAAAAAAAAGAAAAGCATGAAATGGAAAGTATGTGATGCATGACAACATACAGTGCTTGAGTTGTCATTTTTATTTTAAAGAAATGAATATTTAAAAAGGCGTTACCTATAGCAGGCGGCTCTCTGAGAAGCTTTCGACTGATGAAGACGAAACCACAAGGGCACGACTTACAGGCCACAGGGATCTGATTATCCAAGGAAAGAGGAAAGACACACACACACACACACACACACACACACACACACGAAACAATGCTATTTACACTGTTTATAACACACCCTCATGCTTTTAAATCCTGATTGCACAATATTACCAGGATAACAGTATCAGCAGTTACAGAGCGGATATTTACTCTGGTCATGTTTATTAACGGCGTCACGTCAACCTTTGCGCCTGTTTAATTATTCATCGTGATGGTTTTGGTGTGTGGATTGTAATGAACATAACACCCTGCTCTGCATCATCACCACCTTCTACACCTTCTTCCATGCACAGTGAAAATGAGATGCATTAAGAACTACATGACTAATACACAACTTCTTCTGTGCTAAATTTTACAACGTGGAAAAGGCCACGCTCCTGGTGTTGCTCTAACCAAGACGGCTTCATTTCAATATCTGTGAAACTTCTGGGGTTCTGATATATATACGGATCATCTCATGTTCATCACACCATTTTGTATTTCATTTTGCATGCCTGCTGATTGTTTCGAAATGCTTAAATTCTCACACACACACACACACACACACATATACCTAAATGATATATTCAGGGCTTAAAATTGAGATTTTATTGCTATCAAACGGACTGAATTTCTGTCTTACACCTGATCAGTTAATCACTTTAAGTTACGATGAAAGCGTGCGAGACCATTTTTTTGATTGTTTTGAGCGCCGATTGATTATCAGACTCGTTTAAAATGAAAATGACGCTACAGAAAATCCACTCGCTCGTTCACGAAGTTACAAAAGGCAAACATGAATGACTCACCACTGCACGATTCCGCCCGTCTATCGATTGCCCACATATTGTTACGGTTAGAATATTTAAATAAGCGATTAAACCTTCGAGTGTTGAGTCGTCCGCCACGACGTAGTAACGAGGGGAAATATTGGGCTTTTTTTACTCCCACTATTCTTACTGACTTCTTAAAATGACACAGGCTCAACAAATCCTGATCCCAGGGAATATGATGTTTGATTTATTTATTC
>JAFFST010055495.1:64251-75999 GCA_022414735.1 Noturus placidus
TTTTTTTTTTTTTTTTTTTTTTTTTGTGTACGTCAACATGAAATGTGAAGGCAGTGAAAGATAAATGATGAGAAATGGCCCATGATCTTGACATCCTGCCATGTAGAAACCCAATAATGTGGCCTTGGCAAGCAGGAATTCACGTTGATGATGATATTTGTTTTATTTGATTAAAAAATTATTTTTTTTTGCAGGAATGATAGGACATAAAACAGCTTGAGATGAAATCAGATGTGTGTGGTGGTGGTATGTGTGTGTGTTTTAAAAGGAAATGAGTCAGATAAAACACACAGTATATAAGAAATGAACATTATAGAAACAAGTCTATCGCGCACTGTCATTTGGATAAAAGCATCTGCTAAACAGAATAATATTAACCACAGAGTAAATACATACATCATCCGAACTCAAGACATTACTTCACACATCATGAATAACCTGAAGCGAGAACAATGATCTGACACGAACAATACAACCAAGAGATGTCTTTACTTCCTTTCTGTTCTAGAAATCATTTTATATAAATCAGAAAGATGTTTTAATGGCTGAATGATTCACACAATAGCTCCGAGTGTGCACCGCTGTCACTGCAGCACCTTCCTAAAGTCACAGTAAAGACACATTATGACAATAGATCCCAGATGAAATCAGACAAAAGGGTCAAGATTTCATATCTCCATTAAGAGGAAGACTCCAGATGGAATATTATATACCTAGCTCTCACACACACACACACACACACACACACACACTCACACTAATGGCTCATAGTAAAAATAATAACCAATTATTTATTTATTTATTTATCTACTTATTTATTTATTTATTCATTTCTAGGCGGTGATATAAGAGCAACAGATCAGGAAACAGCGACGTTTCTTTTCCTGCCTGAACTTTTTGTTTTGTTTTTCTTTTTCATGCCCCACACACACACACACACACACACACACACACACACACACACACACACACACCTTTCTGTGGGTTTTTCCACTGACTTGTATATTAACATAGTTAAATCATCTAACTGGTCTTAACCTCAATTACTGGAAACTTAATGTCAGGTTTTAGGTTTTTGATATAAAAAAATAAAGGGGTGGGGGGGGGGCACTGCTTATGAACTGCAGCTTTCATTTTTGTGGAAACACACCATCAAATAAATAATATAATACCATTCTAAATAGAATTTTCATCAACTGGAACTGACCAAATGTCACATATCGCTGTCATTACAGTAAACATAAAGAAATAATTACAGTCCCACATTCCTAAACACACGCTTTCTTCAGATTCTCCACTGCTGTTTAATATGTGAGGGCTCTCCAAACCTCGAACAGAAAATCTAGCAGAAGTCTATGGAGCATTTTCTATCAGGTTTACAAGTAAGCTTTACGGCCATGCAATATAATCCAGTTTACAAACGCATGCAAAAGAAATCATTTATAAAGCAATGACTGTTATACAGATGTTTGTCTGTAATCAGCAGACAGTCATTTATTCCCTTTCTGAATTAAAATCATGACTAATTCCTCAATACCGTGTCCATTCATCACTCCTTATAATACTGTGCACTCTATAAGTAGTCTATGTTATGTGTTACATTATTTACAGATAAAGCTCCATTTTAAAAACCCTGTTTTGGTGAGTGAGTGTCTTTGTTTCTCGTGCTCACATGATGAATATCTGCAGCTCTGCATTTCCTCCCCTTCTCCCACAAATTTGCCATCACTATTCAGACAAAGGCATCTTTAAAAAGTTCTGCTTGTTTCTGATGGACGTTTTTTTCACCCCTGAAGGAAAGTGATCAATCCACATGGTTTTGTGTGTGTGTGTGTGTGTGTGTGTGTGTGTGTGTGTGTGTGTGTGTGTGCTTTCAAAGCCTAGAAAGGAAATGTAAAGTTTTCTTTAAGAGTACAAAATCAAGTTTTTGTTATTCTGTTGTTATGTGATATCAGTCACCTACACAGGGCATATGAACAAAATTATAATAGATTATAATGATAAATACATATTGTGAATAAATAGAATTATTCATTATTGGACACAGTTTAAGCATCGTTTTAATATCCTTTATTGCATTGATTTCATGATCTGATTTGTCCACCAGATAGCAGTGTTTCGATTTATTCAATTTGTTTATTTATTTATTTATTAAATTCATTGTATATATTCATTGCGATGACAAAAATCACCATAACCATATCACAAAAGTCATAATCAAAATGGCGTCCGGTTGTTGGCTTTTTTACATGGTTTTTTAAAAAGCTGAACTTGATTGATTATTTTAATTCTGGAAAAAAAACACAGAGCTGTTATACGTTCACATCCATCCATCCATCCATCCATCCATCCATCTTCTACCGCTTACTCCTTTATCAGGGTCACGGGGAACCTGGAGTCTATCCAGGGAGCATCGGGCACAAGGCGGGGTACACCCTGGACAGAGTGCCAGTCCATCACAGGGCACAATCACATACACACTCACACACACATTCATACACTACGGACACTTTAGACACGCCCATCAGTCTACCATGCATGTCTTTGGACTGGGGGAGGAAACCGGAGTACCCGGAGGAAACCCCCGACGCACGGTACACGTTCACAATCATTAACAATCATTTTCTTACAATCGTATTGTATTGCTTTTATGTTAATTTTTTTTTGTTTCCGATTAGTTTCATTCAGTACATAATTTTAAATTACGTTCTTTACATTTTTAAGCTCTCTTTGCTTGTATATTGTATTTATTAATGTACCGTTTCTATGTTATTACTCAATTAATTTGTGTTTTATCAGACTTTATCATGTCACTACCTTTTTCTTTTAATATATGTTTACATTTGATACTTTTTAATAATCGACTACAAGTGAGAATTCTATTTCAACTACAAGTTTCAAGTAAATGTATACGTCAAAGCTACATGCTGAAATTCTATTGTATTTCTTCATTTCACTCAATTTAAATTTCTTGTTTAAAATATCATAAAATATGATTCAGTCAGACAGTCTCAGAAATCTGACCCTCAACATCCCTTAGAGATTCAAATTCTAAACTTGTTATAGGCTTTTTATCATGTCAGTGATTTGTGTATTTTGCACAATTTGTACAATTTATACCCTATACACATAAACACAATCAATTTGGTTGATTTTGTCATTACTATTACCCTATTACACATGCTCTGATCCTTATCTCACCATGAATATTATTATTATTATTATTATTATTATTATTATTATTATTATTATTTCTTTGACCATGGTATTAAAAATCAAATGAACATCGAGACATATAGACAGCAATAAACATTCGCATGAAACTCATATTTTGGCACTGTATTTATTTAATAATTCCAGATGAGACTCACTCAGGAAATTAGGTGAAGTTCTGCGCCACGTGTCAGTAACACTCAATAGAAACGGTAGGACAGTCAGTGCAGGACATCAAACTGGACAGCAGGTGGCAGTACAAAATCATTTCGGGAATGGTCCCGCCTCCTGGGCGCTGATTGGCTATTCCGTTTCACGAGCGAGGCCTGCAATTGGACAGTTGAAACGACTTTCCAGTTGCCGTAGTAATTATAATACTATAGCAAACTCCACGTCGTGTGGTCCATTTTAACATTTTAAAAAGTTGGCAAATCAAAATGGCGTCCTGTTGTTGGCTTTTCTAAGCATATAATACTTTAAATGATAAACCTTTAAAAGAGAATCCGGCTGATTTCCAGACTATTCTGACAAAATGTTTGCTTTGTTATATTAAGAATTAACATGTGCTGCTGAAAAAATGTTAAACTGTAACAGAATACTGATAAATAAGCTATCGCGTGTTCAATTTTGTTATTATCCGAGCTATAATCAGTTGTAAAGTTACTAACAATTGTTTTTTTTTCTTGTTCTTTACGAGTCTGTAGTGTATATACAAAAAGGAATTATAAAGCAATAATAATGCAATTTTTCAGCAGGGAACAGGAATGTGCTGCATGTTTGTATTGATGCAACACTACTGTATTTTAGTTCGGCATTTATTCGACAGTATGTCTATTTAGTCCGGTGAAATTTGACGTAAGATATATTCAGGACTACGTGCTTGTTTAAGGTCGTACATTTTATTTCCCATGATAAAGCAAATAAAGCATAAAAACGGAACAATAATAAAAGGGGAAACACAACACTCCTGCACGTTCGTTTTCTTTTGTGTGAGGAGGCGGGGTGTTCCTAAGCCAATCGCAGAGCAGAGGGCGAGGCTTTTGACTGCTGACGTACGCGATAAACAACATCCTTTCCGGGGTTTGTAGTTTATTAGATATTACGTCTTACCAGTCCAGATGGGAGAACAACCGGAAGTGGACTACAATTCCCATCAGTAAGCACACACGCTGACGAAAGAGTGTAGACTCGCGCGTTTGGAAATGAAATGCTGCTGAGGATCTGAGAACCGCGTTAATTTCTCATTTATATACTTTTTATTTTGAATCTAGAGAATAAAACGGTTTTGAGTTCAAAGGGAAAAGGGTCGGTTTGTTGGCACTGGACGAGGAACCTGCTCCATCCAGGTATTTCAGTTTGAAGGTTCTACAAGGAGACATCGGTATAGAATTATAATGTACAGATTGCAGGTTCTCGTAAACCGGGGCTTGATCTCCGGAGCTGTGTTAAGGCGCGCGCCAGAGAAATGGCGGTGCTCGGTGTGGGGGTGCGGGTTGGCGCGGTACAGCACCGCCGAGGCGACCGCAGCAGCTCTGGGGAAGACCAAGCCGAGACAGAAGGCATTGAGCATGGAGAACCTGAACCCGCAGGTGAAGGCCGTGGAGTACGCAGTGAGAGGACCAATCGTCATTAAAGCCGCGGAGATCGAGAGAATAATACAGCAGGTGAGGCGCGCGCGCACTTCCGGTTTACCTGGGGTCTCTTTTCCCTCCCTACCCTTATAATAAAAAGTTGTGAGTGTTGGCATGGTGTTCTGGGTGACTGTTGCATCAGAAAATCCGTCTGTCTGCCTGCCTGTCTGTCTGACAGCGCGTTGCTGTCTGTCTGCCTGCCTGCCTGTCTGTCTGACAGCGCGTTGCAATCTGTCTGCCTGCCTGTCTGTCTGACAGCGCGTTGCTGTCTGTCTGTCTGACAGCGCGTTGCTGTCTGTCTGCCTGCCTGTCTGTCTGACAGCGCGTTGCTGTCTGTCTGCCTGCCTGTCTGTCTGACAGCGCGTTGCTGTTGGTCTGCCTGCCTGTCTGTCTGACAGCGCGTTGCAATCTGTTTGCCTGTCTGTGTGTCTGACAGCGCGTTGCTGTCTGTCTGCCTGTCTGTCTGTCTGACAGCGCGTTGCATTTGTCTGGCTTACCTGTACTATCATACCTGTGCGCGTGAGTTACCTCACCATTACGTTATTTGAATGGGGCTCTTAGAGCTGATCTATAAATAAAATGTGGAAACAGAACCGGGTTGTTAGAACTTCTAGTTCGCATCCAGATGACTATTAATATCTTTGTTTTGACAGTCTGTGTACAAACTGTGCCATAACAGCAAGGTGTACAAGGAACGCCTTTCACGTCGTTTTGGCCTGGGGTGTGCAAACTTTTGCACAGCACAAATATTTTCATTAACCTTGGGGGTCTATAATGAGAGAATGTGAGTTGGAAATGGAAAAATAAACAAATCTTTGAGTACTTGTTTAAAGGTGCATAAATGGACCAGAACTAGATTTAAAGCTGCGTAAATGACACTGTTATGTAGTTTAAAATCCTGTTCGGATCTCAGAGATTCGCCTGTTTCACGTCTTTTAAAATACACCGATTTGGGTTTTGTATGTGGAACTTTTTTAATTGAATGTCTTCTTTTCTTATTCGATCGCCATTTGGTGCGATTTAGGTTTATTTGTGACATCAGAAATGATGAAATGTGAATGAAACAAGCTTTGTGTTGGTGAAATCACGCCTTATTAGCACGCCTTAGGGGTGTAGGATGGTTCATAGCTCTATAGTGCGTGGGATACGGTCCAAAACCACGGATACGAAAATACAGCCAGCGTTAAATCGCTTGTGTTTTCACGGGCAAGCATTCAGCATGAGAACGAGTCCTCTGACGAGTCCTCCTACTTTCAGCTCGACCCTCTGGGGCGTAGTTTGGTCCGCCTCCAGGACAAACTAATACGTGGATATAATTTTAGCCCTCGACTGGAACAGGTGTTTTTCCCGAATGCCTCGGTGAACTCCTGACGCTTCATCGGGACGAACAGTCAGCGGTGATGCAACACAGCTTTCTCATGCTCTGGAGGTGATGACGATGATCATACGGCGTGACCGACGAGTCCTCGCGAACGCCTACATCTACATTTATTTATTTATGTATTTATTTATTAAAAAGAGAAATGTTTTCGCATTCAAAGGCCATGGGGAATGCAAACTTTCGCACTGTACATCACTACTTTTTAAAAATGTAACCAGTTTCCTCTGTTCATTTTTCAGTTTCTTCTTCTGCGGACCGCCTGAGCGTAGCTGTATCACGGTGTAACGTCTTCCAGAAGGTGCTCCGAAGACGTAGCCATACGACAAACTAATCATTTCATATTATTGATTTTTAACAAATCGTTGTTGTTTAAATCACGGCGGTGGAAGATCAATCCAGTATCGAGTTCTGAAGACGCCTCCGAGAGCCAATGAAATGCTTGAAATCAAACGCTTTTTAGAAATCGTCGATTCTGCGTTCGTTTCTATGAGAAAGCCGTCGACGCTTTTTGAGCATCTTTTTCTCGTGCATGTTTCTCCACTTAATGCATGTGTGTGCGGGATGTGGGTGTAGCTTGTAATTTGGGTGTGGTGTCATGGTAACGAGTGAAAACCTCTTTAAATGACTTCTGATCTCTCTGTCTGACTCGAACAGGGGGGGAAGAGGCCCTTCACCGAGGTCATCAAAGCCAACATCGGAGACGCCCATGCTATGGGACAACAACCGATCACATTCCTGAGACAGGTGAGCTCGGGGGAAGGGAAGGCGTGTAAAACACGTAACCGTGCTTGGATGAACGGTGTTGCTGGGTAGCTCGGTTGTCGACACGTGAAGCTCTGCGAGTACTGTTTTGTCCTGTACTGCTCTTGTGTAAAGTTCCAGGACAGCCGGACTCCAGAGGGTGCGAGAGATGCAGAAGCGAAAGTTGTTGCGTCCGAACAGCGTGGACCGAGACCGAATGTTTCAGAGCAATCAGGCTGATCAAAAATCGCGTAAACGCGGACGAACGTCAATCAAAAATCAAATCCAGCGCTGAACAAAACACTATTTTAATAATTAGTTCCACAGATTCTAAGTTGAACGTTTGGTTATGTTACATAAATATCATTCCTGCAGGGTTCCTAATATTAATAACGGATGCTTTAAAAGGCAAATCAGGCGCCCCGGATGAGCGGATCACCCGTGACCCTATGGTTAACTCGAGACTAAACAAAGACGGACTCGAGTAATGTCTTTTAATCTTTCACACAGAATTAAAAGCATGCCTTTAAATGTAAACGTACGTTTCGCGGACTTGTCGTCTTACGCGCAGCTTTCGGCTCAATCAGAAAGTCTTTAGTTGTGAACAATACTAATATTAACTATGAATTCCTACAGTAGCGATATGACAATAACCAGTTTTGGCTGAAGCCCAGGCTGTAGTTTCAGTGTTGACCGTGAATATGTCTGTAGGACGGTGTAAATCTCCGTGACGCGTCCTGTCGTCAGCGTTATTGTTTACTGACGCAGCAAGCAGGTGACCTGGAAGTAAATATATCATGCAGGCGGAGATCAGATCGAGCCTGAGTCATGAGTCTCGTGAGATAAGATTTAAAAGCATTTCTAACCTCGTGCAGTTGAGCGAAAGCAGCGTTCCCCAGTCGTATGGAAAGCAGTCCAGGAGCGTGACTGTTTGTTGCCAGAACAGCGTGTGTGCGATGAGCCGAGGTCGAGCCGTTCGGTCCTTTTTAAACCTGCGTAATCACAGTGTTTAGGGTCATTAGGGTGTTTTGTACACCGGTTGTTTTTCTTTACGCTCTCGGTCTGTGATCAGAAGACAAGATTCATGACTCCGCATTTCCAAAAGGTCCATGATGGCCTTTTAAGCAGTCCTGCTGCAGTATTATTCCACCCTCTCGTACGCTTGTACTGAAAACCCATCTTTCTTTCTCTGCTCGTGATGCTAACCGTCCGCTGTGATTGGTATCGCGCCGGTCTGAGGTTCCAGATTAGTGTAGAACGTGTGATGGAGGCGGATCTGTATAAACGACGAAGTAGCGCTCTTTCGGTTGCTTAATCTAAATGCACATATTACTACAATATTAAACATGACATAGACGATATTTGGACCTCGTTTTTTCTTCTTCTTCTTGTAATGGAATGATCAACCACAACATGATTGAATTGTTTCCCACTTTTACAAGAACAGCAGTTGATGAAAACCTTTCAACTGCTGTGTGTCTTTAGGTGGTGGCTCTCTGCACGTTCCCCGAGCTCATGGACAGCCCGAGTTTCCCCGAGGACGCAAAGTGCAGAGCACGGCGCATCCTGCAAGGCTGCGGGGGACAAAGCCTGGGTGGGTGTGTGTGTGTGTGTCTGTGTGTGTGAGAGAGAGAGAGAGAGAGAGAGAGACAGAGAGAGAGAGAGCGAGGGCAAGTGAGAGAACCAGACAGAAAGAAGCAGAAAAACAGATACACTGTGGGTGGGAGAAAGGCTTATGGGCATTAGGGTAGACAGACAGACAGACAGTTTTGCAGTAGGATACAGAGAGAGAGACGTGGACAGACAGACAGGTTGTTTGTTGACGGCCCGAAAGCAAGAAAAAAAAATCTCTACACACAGACAGAGTGTAACACAACGAGGCAAAGAGAAGAACAGGAGGTGAAGAGAGAATAATACTTATTACCCACAATGCTCCATTGTTTGTGGCGTTTATTTCAGTCAGCGGATCAGTGGGATGATGTACATAGTGCTGTAAACCACACAGAGTAGGAAGTAAACACCGACCCTGACTGACGACGCAGTAGTTTTCAGCAGTAAGTGATTTCTGCTGGTGTGTGTGTGTGTGTGTGTGAATATTTATGGTTGTGTCTCAGGAGCGTACAGCGCCAGTGACGGGGTGCAGTGTATCCGGGAGGACATCGCAGCCTACATCGAGCAGAGAGATCAGGGAGTACCAGCTAACATGAACAACGTCTTCCTCACCACCGGGGCCAGCGATGGCATCATGGTACGATCCGTAAACCACCTGGGAGCTCCGGGGACATGCGTTAAACCTGTGGACATCACACACACCAATGACTCGGATTCACACAAGCTCACACCAAAAAAACCTATCGCATAGGAGCGGAACTAAACACTCGATAAAGATCATATCAGGATGGGAACGTGTGCAATATGCAGGGATTATTATTATTATTATTATTATTATTATTATTATTATTATGCAGCAAGAACAATAGATCTTCCACAGTTGTACTTTAGCTTTATTTATGATGAATCAGTTGTGTATAATAGTCACCCGTGTGTCTGTGTGTGTGTGTGTGTGTGTGTGTGTGTGTGTATGTGTGTGTGTGGGGGGGGGTAATTAAGGAGAGCGTAATGCACACGTGTTATGTATAACGGTACGTCTGGAAAAGGTGTTGGAGTGATGTTAAGGTGATCCGTTGTGCTAGTTCCGGTCATAATGTACCGAAACGCTGACGTGTTGATCCATGTTTGTTCCTCAGACCGTTCTGAAGCTACTGGTGTCAGGTGAAGGTTCTAACCGTACGGGAGTGATGATCCCCATCCCTCAGTACCCGCTTTACTCAGCCGCCATCGCCGAGCTGGGCGCCATGCAGATCAATTACTACCTGGACGAGGACAACTGCTGGAGGCTGGACGTCAACGAGCTCCACAGAGCGTACCAGGCCGCGAAACAGCACTGCCAGCCCCGAGTCCTCTGCATCATCAACCCCGGAAACCCCACCGGTGAGACAATACGTTCTCTTAATGACGGAACGTTATGCTCAGCGAGTTTGGATTCGATTAGTAGACGTTACAGGACGCATGACTGAAGTTCACAGATACTTTAGCCCTAGAAACAGTGGAATTCTGGAACGGTGAACGAGTTTGTGTATATATATTGGCGTTCCTTGTCGTAAATGACCTGCTCGGATGTGTTATGATCTGGTAAACGTCTCTCGGTGCTGGACGTGTAGCAGATATTTAAATGGCAGCAAATGAGATTTGACTAAATGAAATGTACTGTTCTGTCTATCTCTCCATCACGCCCCCGCCTCGCTGCCTAAACAGGTCAGGTCCAGAGCAAGAAGTGTATCGAGGACGTCCTGCACTTCGCCTACGAGGAAAACCTCTTCGTCATGGCCGATGAGGTAATGACGTAGCGCCCACAGGACAAAAGATTCTTTATTCTAACTTTCCAAGCGTTTAACGTTGGTTTCTTCAGCATCGCCGGCGACGTTAACGTGGCTTATTTTTACCCTGCAGGTGTATCAGGACAACGTGTACGCTCCCGACTGCAAGTTCCACTCGTTTAAGAAGGTGCTGTACGAAATGGGGCCGGAGTTCTTTAACAGCGTGGAGCTGGCCTCCTTCCACTCCACCTCCAAAGGTTACACGGGAGAGTAAGTACATCCGTCCGAGTCAGCACCGCTCTGAAATTCCACCCAGACTTAAACGCTCACACGCATCATCATCCTCATCCTGCAGGCAGATTTATGCTGTGACTGAAATACACATTCGACACGCCAAACAGGAAGTGCACTGACCAGGACATCGTGCGCAGTACGGTGGACTTTAACTTGTATGCGCTACGCAGGACAACATGACGTGCACGGGATACACGTAACGGCTTGACTAACACGACCTGAGCCACAGCTGTTGAGTTGTGTAGTCATATGGATATGGATACGATCCAGTGCAAGACCGGAAATAAAGAAAAGCCAAAAAAAAAACCCAAACAATGCTCGGTTCTTATTCACTAAAGAGGCCAAAATGCTGACATGCTGGAAAGGCATGGCCGTGGTC
Organism: Noturus placidus; assembly: GCA_022414735.1. Classification (NCBI taxonomy): domain Eukaryota; kingdom Metazoa; phylum Chordata; class Actinopteri; order Siluriformes; family Ictaluridae; genus Noturus; species Noturus placidus. The sequence continues at coordinate 75,268 of JAFFST010055495.1, forward strand.
CACATACTGCTCTCTTCCTGTTATTAAGCTGTAATACAGCTGCAAATCACAGGTTTATAGAAATGCCCTCGTTCCAGCACGCTATCGTGTACCGTGGACGCGCCGTGTAAACGGATTCAGAACGTCTCTGCGTTTTCAGTACTTCTGATTCATGGAAGGAGTCTCCACAATATTACATGTAAAATAAAAAGCTAGTGTTTAAAATTAAAATACGTCCTAGTCTTATGGTTTATGGTTATAGGACGGTATGAAAGGCTAAAAGAGTCCATTATAAATTCTGAGAAGAGCGGACTGTTAGCATGATTGTGTGTCGTAGGAAGGGTGAGTCATGTGACAAAGATGTATCGCAATAACTGAAGACGTTTCTACGATGTACATAAGAAAATAACCCCGAACAAGCTGAAGATTCCCCGGAGACGCACGCTTCTCTTGCAGTAAATGTTGTGTAACTGCAGTAAAGTCAAGTGCTTCAGTTCTGACCAGGTGCTCGAGGTGATCTCTAACTCCGAGCTACAGTGGTGTGAACCAGATGTCCGACCATCTGTTCGTGTACTCAAGCTGAAACGAACTTGGGTTCTGCAGCAGGACAATGATCCTAAACACACCAGCAAGTCCACCACCGAATGGCTGAAGAAAAACAAAATGAAGACTTTGGAGTGGCCTAGCCAAAGTCCTGACCTGAATCCTATTGAGATGTTGTGGTATGACCTTAAAAAGGCCGTTCATGCTTGA
>JAFFST010055495.1:76139-94160 GCA_022414735.1 Noturus placidus
CACTTAAGTGTGACAAACATGCAAAGGAACAGGAAATGAGGAAGGGGGCAAGCACTTTTTCACACCACTGTATGTTCCTCAGGTGTGGCTTCAGAGGAGGCTTTATGGAGATCGTTAACCTGGACCCAGAGGTCAGGGCCCAGCTGGCGAAGCTGCTGTCGGTCAGACTGTGCCCTCCCGTGGCCGGACAGGCCGCCATGGACGTGATCGTGAATCCTCCTCGACCGGACGAGCCGTCCTTCGTGCGATTCCATGAGGTCTGTAGTAGCCTCGTGTAGTTTGCGTCCCTTCTTACTATGGAATTATAATTCTCTGTTAAATCCCGTGTATGCGTTTCAGGAAAAAGACGCAGTGCTGGGAGCTTTAGCAGAAAAAGCCAAATTAACGGAGCAGATCCTCAACACGGTGCCCGGGATCAAGTGTAATCCCGTGCAGGGCGCCATGTACGCGTTCCCTCAGATCTTCATCCCTCCAAAAGCAGTGGAAGACGCTAAGGTCCGTCCTGAACCATCTCTGATTTTTATTTATTATAAAAAGCGTTGTATCATGGCGGGTAGAAAAGGACAGGCGTGTCATGATGAAATGCAGCGCCTGTTCACCCGCGCTACGATTGACCGATTTTTCCTCCGTGTGCAGGCTTCGGGAATGCCGCCGGACATGCTTTACTGCCTGCGGCTCCTCGAGGAAACGGGAATCTGCGTGGTGCCTGGCAGCGGCTTCGGGCAGCGCGACGGCACATACCATTTCAGGTAATCTTACTTCCTGATCTCGCAGTGCTCCTCGGTCCCGGTCCAAGTCTGCTTTTTTTTCCCATCCTAAATTCCTAAACTCGTGTCTGCTTTGTATATTTATTTATTTATTTATTTATTGAGAGAATGTTGACTCGTGTTGTTTTATTTAAGTGTTTATAACATGTCCGTAATTACCGATATGTGGCAGAGGAAGCTCGTATTACCCACAGTGCATTGCCAGAGGTGTGACACTGTGAAGTGGCTGCGCGTGGTGTATTTGTTTAGATTAACTCATCTTGATCACAGAATAGGCTACAATTCTACATTAAAGTTCTGACCGATGCTGATGGTGCAGGTCGTCCGATATTTGATTAATAAATGTTGCGTGTGTTTAATTTCGTGTTCTGCTGATTCATGATGTTTGATCTCCAGGATTGGACTACTTACAGATCTCCTAACAGCACTCTGTGTCTACGTATTTATCATAACCGGAGTATGAAGAGTTTAAAATGGCTTCCTTCACCTGGAGTTAATGCCATGTTTTTATACTATGCAAAACATTTCATATTGTTTGTATTATCATACGGCGGAAGGTTGGCGGTAGATTTGCTTGTGGTGAAATTCTGAAGAAGAACAAGTGCCTCGTTCTTGCCTGGTTTTTTTAGAGGAACCGTGTTGTTCGGACCGCATTCCTTTCAAGTTTCACTTCATTCCTGCTTCTTCTATGTTTCGTTTCAGGATGACCATCTTGCCATCTCACGAGAAGCTGAAAGTGCTCCTGGAGAAGCTGCGAGATTTCCACATCGGGTTTCTGAACCAGTACTCGGACCTACATGAGCCTCAGTGCAGAGTCCCAGCATGAGCTTGGTGACCACGGGACGCATCTGAAATGTTACTTAACACACTAAGCACACGCAGCGGTAGTATTAAGTAACATTTGGTGGACATAAAGTCTCAATACTCTGCTTTAAATACACCCCAAGGTTCAAAAGAGAAGGTGTTTCATGATCCACGTGCCTACTGTACAATAATTCGGCGTGGGAGGAGGTCCGTCTAGTTTCGTTAGGAAAGCTCTGACGCTGAAGCATGAAATGATGAATTTATATGATAGGGTGTGAACGAGAATATGGGCTGTTTTTCTCAGTATTTACATCATGACTCATCTTCACTATTAAACACGCGTTTTTACATCACAAACATTAGCTTTGTTCATATCATGTCGATACTAATGCATTGCTTTTAACTCCGCCCCTCCGGTTATATCCCTTATAAATGAAAATACCGTGTGGCCTTAAAATATGTACGTAATTCTAACTTGTAGCCAGTTAGCCAGCTAGCTAACGTTCGGCTAACAATCACATCATCAAAACCGACGGTCAGGTTCGCTAGCAAACCGCCATTACGTTACGCTAACGTTTAAGTTTACACTATTACATTTACATTTATTCATTTAGCAGACGCTTTTATCCAAATCGACTTACAAATGAGACACACTCACACACCAATGGGAGCAGAGATGCATGCAAGGTGCTAGCTTGCCATCGGGGGCAACTTAGGGTTCAGTGTCTTGCCCAAGGACACTTCGGCATGGGGTCACCCGGGCCGGGATTCAAACCGCCAACTCTACGATTAGTGGATTAGTGGACAACCCGCTCTACCGCCTGAGACACAGCCGCCATATTACCTTGTGTCAACTAGCTTTCCAGCAGCCTTACTAGTTAGCATTCAGCTAAATGTCATTTAATTAAACGCCTTTGTCAGGTTAGCGAACGCAAACTATTACATGACGTAATTGTTAATTATAATTCAAAGAAAGGTTTTGATTTTCTTATTGTAAATAGTTTCTGATTTATTTTTTATTAATAAGGGATGTGAAGAGAGGGGCTCGGTCATGAGCTTTGCTCGGTTTAAAAAGACTTTAGCACTTCCTGGATGAACTGCTTCGTGCAGCATTAAGTAACGCACACTGGGACAGTGTTGATGTAGCTTCCGAAACGCACCTTTTTATCATGTTCGAGGTCTTTTACTTCTAAATATTTCTAATGTTTCAAAGCTCAATAGAGAGAGGGGCGTCTCCGCACGTTGTTTTTTTGTTTTCTGGGGTTTTTTTTTTTATTTCTTTAGTAAAAATCCAAATTTTGCACGTTTTTAAACGCACAGTTTAATTTCTAACAATCCGATCGTTCCATATTGCGTATCAAATATAGAGACTTGCCAAACCTTTCATCACTGTTTACAAAATGATCATTATACCTTTCCAGACCATACGTTGCCTTTCGTTTTTGGACGTTCATGTCCTGGAGTTCAAATTAACCAAGGCAAATCAGTTTTATATGAATTATTATTATTATTATTTTGTCTGAAGATACATCCAATGTACCTTTTTTTTCATTATCATCTAATTTGACTAATTTCATGTACATACTAATGATCCTCCATGCCAAACTAAAGCTGTCATTAAACTGAAGACTGTTAAATGACCATTTTGTGGCATTTTTCCCCCTCTTTATTTAATTCTTCTTAGAGCAAGTTTCTACCTTTTTAATGAATTAGTAGAATCGCTACCGAAATGTAGGAACTTTTAAAATGTTAAGCTTCAGAAGGCCGTGATGATCACAGTAAGCCGCCAAAACAGAATGAAGTTCACACGTGATTTGATATGAACATGCTTGTACCCTGTGATGGACTGGCACTCTGTCCAGGGTGTACCCCGCCTTGTGCCCGATGCTCCCTGGGGTAGACTCCAGGTTCCCCGTGACCCTGATAAAGGAGTAAGCGGTTGAAGATGGATGGATGCTTGGGGAAATAAGACAGCAGTGTACACACTTTATACACTCAGAAATGCGATGTATTTTATATCATTTAATCAGAAATGTGGTCTATTACCGAATATTTATTTAACAAAGCGTTAACATTGAACTTTTTGGGGAAAAGAGTATTCAGAATCCTTAAAACACTAGTCTAAGACAGTGGTTTTCAAAGTGGGGGCCGCCAGGGGGCGCTCAACAATTTAGTGTGAAAAAAGAATTTCTCACTCTCAGACAACCACACACACACACACACACACACAATCAATTCCTAATGTAATGTAAAGATGTAATTATTAATTAAAAGGGTGATATGTTCAGAAGTCTGTATTTTAAATAAGTTTTAAAGACATCTTGCAAAAGGGGGCCTCGGTCACATGTTAATGCCATTTGGAGGGCCTTGCCCTGGAAATGTTTGGGAACCACTGATCTAAGCAACCCCAAAACATCCATGCAAGTGTGTGTGTGTGTGTGTGTTGTTTCATTTAAACTGTTAAACATTTACACACATTCCCACCCAATGGACTTGCACATTACATGAGTGTTTTCCTGACACACACATTTGAACTCAGGAACTCAGGAAGAGCAACTAGCTGCTAAGTTTGATCAGGCATGTTGGGAGCAGGACATGGAGTTCTCCAGGGTCACAGGTTGGGAACCTGTCTTCTAAATCACCTGAGAAACAGGTCTGATTGTTCTGCAGCTGCTGTCAATCACATTCACTAATGATGAGTTTAAAGCCAGGTTCAGTGCTGAGGGGTGAGCTTGTGTGAGAACATGGCTGCCAGAAGAACTCGGAAAGGAAGTCAAAGCTTTGACGGTGTCCAGAGAGACCAAGCTGCTGATAAACTCAGGAAAAGGAAAGAGCTGTTCATTCAGCAGTTTGAGAAAGAAGGTTGTTATTTCCCCCATCCACAGTACTATTAATATTGAGTTTCCTATCAACAAATCCCTGTGGGTCATGACGTTGAATGTCTGTTTTGTAACAGCACAGGAACGCATAAATGAAATGGAGGCCAAACTGGACAAATTATTAGCAACACTGGACCGAGCAGTGAAAATCGAGATGATGAAACTGCCTCAGTCTCTTCATACCACGTTGATGAAAGATATATTGAGTGGTAGGCTTGCATTAATTAAATAACTTTTTTATTATTTTCTATAGATAAAAATATATATATATACATTTTTTTTTTTTAAGTCTTTTAGTTAACATGGCTGTACTGTATTCCAGCGCAGGAAACGTCTGTTGGGGAAGTTACAATGGTGATCGAGGTGAGTTTGTGTGAAATGTCGCCATCTTGTGGTCAGTCGGTACAACTGCACTTTTTTTTTTTGGTTCTCATTCTGTGTACACTTATCTTTTGATATAATATTTTGCATCTTTTCTCGCAGTCTGTGTCTCCGGTGATTAGCAAACCCCTCAGCAGAAAGCCCAGTAAAAGAGGTGATCTGTTGCATTAAAATCCTCGTCACAGCACCTTTCTATTTATTCAGTAGTCAGTGAGGAGTGTTCACCAACATGATGTTAGCCAAATGGCAAACCTGCATTAAATGAATCCTTTTTTTTAAATCTACAAGTTATGTCTTAAACAGACCATTCAAAAATTAAACATTAATCCCAGCTCTCCCATGCTGAATTCATGGCCTTGTTGGAAAAGGCTAGGTCTTGTTTCTTGTTTATGAATGCTTCTAAGTATGCACGATGACCCCAATAGCACAGAAATGGACTATTTTAGTTTGCATAAACCTGAAAATCCTCATGGAAGCACCTCCACAAAGAGCTTTGTTCAGGTTCAAAACCTCTAAATGCAGAAATGTCACGTGTCGGTTTTAATAATTCAGATTTCTGACCCTGTACGTGTCCTTCTCCATGCTGCCCTTAAGGTAAGGCGAGCGCACCAATGGCAGCAGCACAAAGGTCCACAGGTCCGGTGAAGACTGACGATGATAACAAGGTACAAATCCTTCACATGGAGTGTACATGGATTCATATTGATTTCATTCTCATATAATTGGCTAACTTAACAGTTATGTATTTATAATGCAGAGAAGGAATAGGAAGAAAATGCAGCCCAGTAACAGCACGGGGAATCTGAGGTAGACTCCTTAATGTTTATCTTGCACCAAATGTAGTCTTGGATAATTTCCCAGAAGACACTTGTGTACTACTTTTAAGTATTGCTCAAAGACTAATTCGGACACGAGTCTGTCCCTATGTATCCCTGCATCAGTCAGTCTAATACATAAAGAAAAAGATTCTATTTACACCAAGGGTATTGGAAAACAAAGATGTAAGGACGTGGCTCTGAAGTCAGATCTTTGGGAAGTATCTTGGGGTTTTTATCTCTTAAAGAACTGATTCATGTGCACTTTAAGTAAAGTTTACTCGTCACTGGTATACACTTCACACTGGAACGGGCGGCTGTGGCTCAGTGGGTAGAGCGGGTTGTCCACTAATCCACTAATCGTAGGGTTGGTGGTTGGAATCCCGGCCCGGGTGATCCCATGCCGAAGTGTCCTTGGGCAAGACACTGAACCCTAAGTTGCCCCCGATGGCAAGCTAGCACCTTGCATGCAGCTCTGCTACCATTGGTGTGTGAGTGTGTCTCATTTGTAAGTCGCTTTGGATAAAAGCGTCTGCTAGATGAAGAAATGTAAATGTAATGGAACTGCAGCGTTGAATAAAATGAAGGTTAATTACCGTATACAACTTAATTAGTGTTAAAATGGGTTATTTTGAAATTGATATCTTGAAGCTGGTGGTGTTTTGCAGATGCATCTCAACAGTTGGTGCCAAAAGAACTCCAGGCCGCGTGCTGAAGCTGAGCGACCAAGCGGTCCGGCTAGGCGGTAATCTGAAGTAAGGATTAAATATCGAACAGGATGGAGGTCTTGTGAACCTTGAGAAGCAAATCTCCTTAATGCGTTTTTATTTTTTCTTCTACAGACTACCATGTCGGTCACTTAGTGACGATCTCTCAGGACTGGCTACGGCCACCATCACCACCTCTCTTGGAGAGGTAAGTGTACTCGCTTTGAGAGGTTTGGCTTTGACCAATTGTAGGTACTAAAATGTGTGGCTTGTTTTCCTGTTAGACTTTGTTTCTGTCAGAGGAGAACAAAGATGAAGTCAAACTTGAACTTCTGGATGAGATGGCTTTATGCCAGATGCAAAAGATTAAGGTGAGGGACGTGGGAACAGCGGTGTTATGTTCAGGTCCATCGTTTAAAAAGTGTGAATTTATTAACTATTTTCTGTAACTTCATTCAAAAAGTGGAACGTTCATACATTCTAGATCGGAGGTCTTCAACAGGGGGTCAGAGATCCCTAGGGGGTCCGCGGTGGTACTGCATGGGGGTCGTGAAAGTTTTGGTACCAGTTTGATGAACACAATTTCATACTTTTTTTTTTTTTTTTTTATATTTTTATATGTAAAATTAATTAGGGGGTCCCGCTCCATCTCCCCATCAGTTTGGGGGTCCTTGGCCTGGAAAATGTTGAAGACCCCTGATCTAGATCAATACAGAAATTTCAATCTCTGGAATATATGAAAGTTGTACAAGTGTGTGGAGGTTTTTAAAAATATATATTTATTGTAAAATTATTGCTTTCAGGAGCTGATGGAATATCTGTGCAACAAAGTCAAGCTGAACAACACTCACTGACCTCTTAACTGAATTTCTTTAAATGGTTTTAATATTCAAATATAATAAAATATTTCTTCTTCCCTGGAGTACTCTCTTTGTGTGCATTGCAGAACAAATGAAGTTTATTGTAAAGCAAAAATAAATTAAAGGTTTTTTTTTTTTTTTGAGGATTGTCCGTAGTGTATGAATGGGTGTGTGTATGTGATTATGCCCTGTGATGGACTGGCACTCTGTCCAGGGTGTACCCCGCCTTGTGCCCGATGCCTCCTGGGATAGACTCCAGGTTCCCCGTGACCCTGATAAAGGAGTAAGCGGTTGAAGATGGATGGATGTTGAATTTCCTCATGACGGAGAGCTTCAACGGGCAAGTTAATCACTGAACCTTTTTAAATATCTCTACCTGGCGTAATATCTTCAAATAAATGGACTTGTGCGGTAAGGGGAATAAAGTGAAGACGTGGTGTTGGGAAACGGGTCTTTACATCAGAACACGTCTGGACTCCATTGACTACGTTTACACGGACAACAGTAATCTGATTACTGACCTTAATCTGATTAAGATAACGTGATTAAGGGGTTTACGTGAGTCACTTTTAGAATACTCCTGTCATGTTCCTGTTTTACATTATAGATCTTAATTAGATTAACGGCCCACGTCATTGTCGCCACGCCGTCCTTCCAGAATTTCACCTATCAACATAGTCCGTCTTTATTATGGTACTGTATAGTGTTTTTTTTGGTCATGCTGTACGTGCTAATAGACGACTGCTTGAAGCCGTGGGCTGTGTCTCAAACCGCATACTTGCCATCTTATACAGTAGCTGAGATGTATTTCCCCCACTACAGGCCTACAGTATTAATTGGGGACGCGGCTGATCAAAACTGCCACGTGTGAACGTGTCTGGTCGCACAATGCGGTGAAAACTCACAACATTCATGATGTGATGAAGGTGTTTACATGTCTGTAATATGACTAAAATTCCATTAGAGAATACTTTGATTTTGACCTTAATTAGATTAATGTTGGTGTTTACATGGTGGTTTCTTGACCAAAGTATGGTCTTAATTAGATTAAGAGTGGATTATTCATGTAAACCTACTGACTCGTAGTGCTCCGTGACGCAGCTTCATAGCACTTAACATTTATGTAAAGTTATGAACATGTACTTAGTCTGAGTATTTACAGAGACTGCCAATAATATTGGCACCCTTGGTAAATATGAGCAAGGAAGGCTGTGCAATTTCTTTATTGAACCTTTTTGATCTTAAAAGTTCAGAGATTCTGCTCTCATGGTACTGAAGTGCAATTATGTTTATAAAAAGAAATGTGTACAATTACTGGCACCCTGTGTCAATACTGTTACCTCCCTTTGTGAAGTCTTCTATATTGTGTGTAATCATCTGAAATAATACTCCTGATTCTGACATATTTGAGCACCTGAAATGGCAAAGAAAATGAAAGTAAACTTCATCTTGTTTTACACATCCATGTGCATGATGGCAGAAATGAGTCATGTTGATGGGTCTGCTTCAGCCCCATGTTATCTCGCAGCACCAAAAGAGATTTACATCATCTGGGGGACAGGTCAGTTTTAACCCCAGCCAGATGCCTTTTCATCTGACTGTGTCCATTAGTTACCACATCCTACCATTCTTTTTACTTATGAGGGCCTTCAATTCTTTAATGACACACCTTGGGTGTCTAATCAGTCACTGTCAATCTGTTCATTAATATCTACACTGAAGACCGCCCACTGTGTACAGTCCAATCATTATCCCACACTAACTTTCTTCCTGAGGCTGCTCCCTTTCAAGTAATCTCTGGTGAACAGGGTGGACATGCACTGTGAGGCAAGAAGAGATGACGTACAATGTGACAGTTCCATAATGTCCCCCCCCCCCTTTTTTGGGGGACAATCAACATGTGTACAAACTCAACATTGCAGTTAGAACCACCAAGAATAAACTTTGGAACATCGGGAGAAACTCAAGTCTGTTGGGCCTTGGGTTTATTCTGCTCACTCGACCACCAAGACTGCATCTACACATCCCTGTTTCAGTTCGGAGTGAGCACGGACTCACTTCACTGTAGTTTTAAAGATGGTTCGGAACCAAATCCACTGCACTGGAGTACTCTGAGGATAGAGTTATGAAACACTAGTAAGAACTCTGGGCTGTAGTGGATTTCATTCATGACTACACCAGCAGCGTGGCCGAGGTTCAGACGGTAGTTGTTTAAAACCACCATCAGCAGTCCAAACATGCACCGTCATGCAGGATCCATAATTAATATCCCTGTACAAGCAAGAACCAGCCCAAAAACAGAAACAGTCAGAGAACCAAACTACACCAGCGTGTACTGCCGTGAGAGACAACGTAGTCTCTAAGAAACCTGAGAAAAGCAGAACGTCAACAGCGTATCCAAAATAAATAAAAGGACTAATTTGCTTTTGGATATTGGTTTTTATTTAACAACTTCATAAACTTTTTCACAGAAGTTATACGCCTACAGCCACTTTCCAACCAGTTGTTCCATTATACGATTTTTATATTTTATTTATTTTTTATTCGGATGTTTCTGTCCTTTCCCAGCATGCACCTGGGCCGAAGACAGATACAGGCAAGTGAAAGTTTTATTTAAACAAGATCATAACTGCAGCTCAGAAAGCTTAAATGACAAACATTTTAATTTTACACACGATGCTGTAGACTTGTTCCAATTCTTAAAATATAACAAAAACAAAAGTAAAAATCTACAAAGTAAAGTGGTAAAAATCAATCAGGCACAGACACATACAAACCAACCTAAAAGTGATGCTTAATTATAATGTCCCAAAGGTGTTGGTCTTATTTAAAGGACTTCTCTTTTACCGTCTCACACACACACACACACACACATACTCTTTACAAACAGAGACGCTCCAAGGCCAGAACTGCACATTGGGATTAATTTTAAATTAACTCTAAATACTGTGCTGACAGCAGCAACAACAACAAAAAAAATGCAAGTTACACACCAAGTAAAAGAGAAATGACCCTTTTTTTCATCTCCTCCATCTGATGAGACTGCCTGTATAGGGAAATAAAAAGGAGAGGGTGCCAGAGAGGAAAGGGGGAGGAGCTACTGATCATATGTGCGTTCACTAAGGAAAGTTTAATCAGACAGAAGAAAAAAAAAAAAAAAAAAACAGGGGGAGAAAAACAAACAGCCACACCTTTATTGATCTGATGTTGTGCAACTAGAACATTTTTTTTCCTTCTCTGGATCCAGACAGGTTGGGTTGGACGTGCTTTACTGATGGGCGCATTGCACCCCCGGGCCGTGATGGCCGCCCTCTTCGTCAGAGCTGTCGTTGTAGGCTTCGCGCCGATGGCTGCCAGATGAGCTCTGGCTGACGTCGAATTCCTGCAGGTCCACTTCCTCCGAGTCGCCGGAGATTACGGGAGCATCGGAGCGCGAGGGAAGCAGGTCCTCCAATTCCTGCAGGCGTGGAGATGATTAAAACCATTTTATTAGCAAGTTTCACCGGTGAGTCAAATTATTTAGTGAGTTCCCCTCCATTTTGGTAAGCTTAAAGAGCCTTGACACGATGTTTTTAAAGTACCTCCTCAAGCTAGACTGTTCTAAACTGATCGGAGGGCGCGGTATGACCACGGGGGATAAATAAATACCCCCCTCCATGTTTGAGTACTTACTCCCCATGATCAGAATTAAGAGCTGGACACAAAAGCCCTGCGATGGTATATGGTCACGCTCACCGTTAGTTTCTCTGCGCTGATCCAGTTGTTCTCCGGGAACTGAACTTCAAACTTGATGAACAGGTCTCCTTTCTCAAAGGGGTTGCGGTAATGTGGCATCCCCTCACCTCTCACGACTCTGACCGAGCCTGCAACACAAACAGCTTTTCATTTTTATCATCCGTTTGCACGCGCTCGTAACCGAACAGAGCACGTCGCTTGAACATCACTTGCCTGGCTCGATGACCTTGCCAGCTGGGTATTTCACCACGATCTGTCTGCCGTCCAGATGTTTCAGGACGAACTGAAAACCACAAAGCGCTTCGACCAGGCCGATCTTGTGGGTCATGTGCAGGTCGTGTCCGTCTCTTTTATACGTCTAGTGGGGGGGGGGGGGGGGGAGCGCATTACAGCTCATGGGTTGTTAAAAGCAGAAAATTACACAATCTCACTTACTCAGTTTAATATGGACAAGATTTATATATGGCCACAACTACATATTTTGCCTGTAATCTGATTACACAGACAGTCTGATCTTAGAAAGGAGCAGGTCTATGAATCGGACAAAATTAAAAGGTGCAGTAGGTAAGACTTCTCAACACTAGGTCTCCACATGTTAAGCAAATGGGTTTGACATTTTTAAAGAATTAAAAAACAAGACAACCATTGACCCCACCTCCTATTCCCACCCATGTTCAGAAAGCTCCGCCCCCAGGATCTAAATGACTGACATTCACACAGTTTCAGACTGGAAGCCAGCTTTCCAAATGTAGTACACGTGCTGAACTGAAACCACGGCTTAAAACAAGTCCATCATGTTCTACATGTTCCATTTTGCAGGTTAAAGTTTACAGGGGGAACAAAACTTAAATAATTTGTATGACATGACATTGGACTCTTACACGGTCACAAAAAGAATAAATAAAAAAATTAAAGGACAGGATTTAAAACTTTTTTTTTTAAATTGCATCCCAGCACGGTCAGTGTAACAGCCTCACTCGAACTGAACTCCATTTACATGTACGACAGTCGTTCAACGGTTAAAAGCTGCCAATTTGCATTTAAAAAGTAAAAGAAAAACAATTAGTCAATACATGTGGCTGTCTATCAAGGGGCCAATCGCCTTGGTGATATTGAACAGTGAAAATTACACTAAAATAGCACTTAAGCCCTCTCATCAGTTTTCATGAAAGCTTGCGTCAGCATGATCTGCCAGGCTATTTTGAAGAGGGCTTCAGAAGCTTCTAGGCCTGGAGGTGACAGGAAAACAGAGGCTGCGGTTACAAGTCAGATGAAGAGGCGTCGACATCCGAACCCGAAGATAGAACATAAATGAATAACTCGAACGCCATGGTATGTGAAGGTAGAACTTGTGTGTCCTGCACTGTGCCCCGACCTCAACCATAATGAACACCACTGGGATGAACTGCAACCTCCTCAACATCAGCGTCTGACCTCACACTCACTAACGCTCCTATAGCTGAACGAACACAAATCCCCACAGCCACGCCCCCGACCCTCCAAAGTACAGGTTCAACATTTTGAATTCTTTAGACGCTGTGGTGGTGTGGAGTGGACGGGCAGCGTACCTCGTGCTCCTTCTCCTGCAGGACGAGGACAATGTCTCCAGGCTCCACGGACGGCGCCTGATCCGCTTCTCCTCCGAAGGTGATCTTCTGCCCGTGTTTCATGCCTTTGTCCACGTGCACCTCTAGGATCTTTACCTCCTTCACCACTTTCTTCCCCTCACACTTTTTACAGCGGTCTTTCTCACTGATCACCTCACCTAAAAATCCACACGTTTTATACACATTCAAACAGGACCGGTTCCAGGTGATGAGCGGAAGCTACGTCGAACTAGCTTTACTGGAGCACTTACCTTCACCGTTGCAGTCAGTGCAGACGGACTGCATCTGTTGGACCATGCCAGGAGCCAGCTGTCTGATCATGATGCGCATGCCACGCCCCCTGCAGGTCGTACACTTCTGCACAGCGCCAGTCTTCCCTCCCTGGCTGCGAACACACAACAAAATTTTCCACTCTACTCAACGAATCCCAACACTGGCAAAGTCATACAGCACACTACGCGCCGCCGTCGAATTCTCAAATCTGATTGGTCAGAAGGTGTTGATTCGTTCTCTATAACAGCAGCCCAGACAGTAGTCATTTATGGAAGGAGTCTCCAGTGTCCGCGCTTTATAACAGTCAGGGGTAAAGGTGTAACAGAGTTTGACAACTTCAGGACAGAGGAGCTTACAGTCTGAGGTTTTTTCCTGGTAAAATGACAGTAAGGCGTGTTCTTTATATCTTATCAACCTCAAAAAAAAAAAAAAAAAAAAAAAAAAAAAAAAAAAGTGTTGGTGGCTATAACATAAGTGATAACATCAACTATCGTGTCTCAGATGTGCCCCAACAGTAAATATAAACAGACGGAAAAAAGAAAAAGTATGAAATATTGTAATGTTGGCAAATTACAGCCGTATCAGAGCAATAAAACACAAGACATGCTGTTGTCGGAAAAATAAAACACTAACTCTGCTTCATTACTCCATTCCACTGACTCATTTCCTAGAACAGCACAACACTTTTATTCATTACATACTCATCCTCATGAATTTAAACAGTCAAGAGAATAAAACACTTCCGTGGAGCTTTTGTAACACGGCTGACATTTTCAAAACATCACTTTCTAGCTAAAATCAGTCCATTCCAAACACTCACCCGTTACAAGTGCTACAAAGGACGTTCTTGCTCAGCTGTAATTTGGTTGTTTTCCCATTATACAGATCTTCAAGTGATACCCTAGAGATAAAGAGGAAGAAGCACCAAATTAGACACCAAAAGAAAACGTATTATGGTCAAAATACAACATACTATGCCCTACGGTTAGAGAACTAGATCAGCACCAAAAATATAAATAGGGTAATTTTCGGAGATCGAGGACAACCCACTACTCTACTTTCCCTTCCTACACATCGCAAAGCTACTGGAAAAACACCACCACACACACAATGACTCACTTGAGAGGGTGCACCATGTCCTCCCCTCTCCGCCGGCCGCCGTTCCGGCTGCGCCCCTGACCGCCCATGAAGCCGAAGAGGCCACCGCCGAAAATGTGAGAGAAGATGTCGTCCATACCAGGTCCTCCTCCGCCCCCTTCTCGCAGGCCTTGCTCTCCATAGCGGTCGTACAGCTCCTTCTTCTCGGGGTTAGTTAGCACTTCATACGCAAAGCTGATCTCCTTGAACTGAACGTAAAGGGATGAAAGGGATCAGCATCTTACTAATACTAGAAATTAAACACCAGACTCTTAATTACAACTCATTGCCTCAATTATTCAAACCATTCAGTTCATTTTCCTTTGAATTGTTTCCTGAATCCTGCTTATACGAACCGGCCGCGATCTTTATCCTGTTATTAATGAAATATCTTAAATATTTATTCTCCGCTAATCATTTTGCTTCATAATTAGCTTTTAATGCTCAGGGCCAGAAGGATAAAACGCTGATCAACATTATACTTCTGATAAGCAGTACAGCGTGTTGATAAATCCTTACCTTGTCTCCAGCATTTGGGTTCTTGTCAGGGTGATATTCCTTTGCTAATTTGCGGTAAGCCTGAAATAAATATACATTACAAATGGTTAGATGCTACCAAGGCACTTCAACCATGAAAAATACCCTCATATGATTTAAGTGAGAATATTTAAATTAAAAAAATGTTTTATTCGTTTCCAGTCCTGTCAAACTGGTCCACCATGAAAGCTTTAATCATCCTGTATTAGAACTGCTACATTGTTCGTTTAATAACAAAAGCGACCGTGTTTCGTTACTTCTGAACTGTTTATTCCTTTCGCTCATGAATCAGTGTTTAAAATGACAAAACTGATGGTAGTTAAGACACCAAAACATACACAAGTGTAATCAAATCAATCTCATGAAAGCTATATTAAAATGGTAAATGGCACACATACACTTATGGCCTTTTATCCAAATCGCTTTACACTGGTTCTCATTCACCCATTCTCACACCAATGGGAGCAAAGCTGCCATGCAAGATGCTAACTTGCCATTGGGGGCAACTTGGGGTTCAGTGTCTTGCTTCTGCATGTGGAATCATGTGGGCCGGGAATCGAACCGCCAACCCTACGATTAGTAGACAACCCACTCTACCACCTGCGCCACAACTGCCCATTATATTAAAAGAACTGCTTTATTATTTACTTAAAAAGCGACAGCGTTGATTTGGACAGACTTTTACATTTTCATACTATTGCTACTAACAATTTAAGAACTGATATGCAAGGTGAGAATTTGTTGGTCCAAAAACAACTTAAAATGAACCAGAACAATATCTTCACATAAACAAACAAATAAAACAGGACAATGAGTCCAACATGGTCAGTTAAAAATGTTATTATGATGGTAATGGAGGACAGCGTCAGTGAGACGGTGTACTCGAGTCTGAATAGTAATATCAAAACGTCTCACGTTTAGGGTTGAGTTCTAAATCTTTGCAAAGGGGTCTTCAATCTTACCCAGAAAGACCTGGTGTGGCAGCAGGTATTATTCCTGCCAATCAGTTCCATCTTGCTCCCCAATCAACTATCGACTGTTACTCCGATTCGGCTTTAAGAAAAGCCTGCAGCCGCGCCGGCCCTTTGATAAGAATGAAGACCCCAATCTTGGTATCCAGAGCTTAACATTTAATATTTTTGGAAACAGTGTTTGCTGGCACTAATTAGATGTTATATTTCTGTACCAAAATTTCCTTCCCTCTTTTTTAAATGGAGAATGGATGTCAATCTGTAACTTTGTTGCTACTGCTGAGACGGCTTCATTAAAATAAATTTTTTAATAAATGAGATGCTAAATCTAGGGACTTTTTGAACTGTCCTGAACTTGATACAGCTCTGCAGTTCATACGAGTTGAAAGTTCAGTTACACCGGCGTGTAAAGCTAATGACTAATCCCAGATCGCCACCGCCCCCCAGTGACCGATCCCAGATCGCCACCGCCCCCCAGTGACCGATCCCAGATCGCCATCGCCCCCCCTGTTTACAACAGTACGGACAGCTTTTGAACATGCCAACCCGCCTACCTCGTCTTTGGACTGGGGGAGGACACCAGAGTACCCGGAGGTAACCCCTGCAGTACAGAAAGAACATGCAAACTCCACACATCGGGCCACGGTGGGAATCGAACCCTGGAGGTGTGAGGCGAACGTGCCAACCACCAACCCCATGCGCCAACATTAACAGTAATAAAAGCGACTTCCTCCGCTCGTAGCCATTTCTCGGCTCCCCACTACCGCGCCTAAAACTGTGTGAACATTTTAAACAGCCTTTTTACGCCGAGACCAGAAAAGTCTGCTTTCCATCACAAATGTTACCGTTATTACCTCTCAATTCTTCATCTCTCGCCACGGTATGCAAATGCCCACGGCGACTTAATGAATATGCAAATTAGTCTGCGACGTCACACAGCGGACCCCCCCCCCCCCCCCGGGGGGTCAGCAACACTCGCTATAAGCCTTACAGTTTAACCTCGTGATGACGAGGCGGTTAACTAATTAATGAATTAACCCGTACACAGAAAAGTCGTGTGATCAAGCGCGATTATACAACCCAGAGAGGAGAGAATCTGCTAATGTCCCGTTAGCGTGATGACGTCATCGCGTAACTGACGTTTCACAGTCAGGAACTTTTTTCTTTTCTTCCTGGGTTCGCTTCACTCGGGCTAGTTAGCGAGGTAACCCGTTAGCTCGCGACACATTCCGCTCCATGTTCTAGTTAGCGAGTTTTACGCCTAACCATGACTAAAAAAAAAAAAAAAACCCCTCCGTGTGAAGTGTATTAAGCGGTAGGTTTTGACACGACTGGAACATCAAAACACGACGGAGTTACAGCCAAATCAGGCCTGCTATGCTAAAGCTAACTAGCTAGCTAAAGCTAACTGGCTAGCTAAAGCTAACTACACCGCCTTGAATTCTTTGTATTTTTTTTTAAAAAGCTGTTTATTATTATCCTGGAGACAACTCGTCAAATATATATATATATATATATATAACAATGTTTCCTGTGAAATTAACGAACTCGGATATCATTATTACGCAACACGAGGGTTTAATAACTGCGTTAGTGCGCGAGCTGACCGTATTTTAGTCGCGCTTTGACTACAAATGAGGCGGTTTGTCATGTATTTAATCGTGTAGAGATATTACGCCAGTCCTGTAAACATTTCATAACGTTTTAGTTGATGGATCAGGAGGTTTGCTGCGGGTTTAGGAGCTCCTTTCTGACGAGAGAACGCGCTAGGAAAAGCCGGTGAACAGGCCGGTGGAACAACGTTATGCTAACTAGCCACGCGCTAGCTAGCCAGTTAACAAGAAGCGTTACTATTACATTCGGTAAAGATAAATAAACAGCTGATCAAATAGACAGTAACGATACAAGCAGTATTTGTATAAAAGCGTATTTGTATTATAATAATAATCACAGGTGCCGGCTAAACCTACTAGGCCTCGTTGTATAGACATACACCGTTATCAAGGGACGCATCCCAAATCGCCGTCTAAACCACTACATAGTGCACACAGGCCAGTAAAGGCAGCGCCTAGGTAGTGCACTCGGATAGGAAGTACGCGGCAATTCGGAATGCGGCCCGCACTCCTGCTAGCAAAGCGGCTAATCCGTCCTTCCTGATTCCGATGGCTACACACAGGAGTCGGATTGAGGTTCGAGATAAAACAGCGTTTCTCAATCGCAGACCGACAGCGATCAAGTGCGACCACTCTAACTTGCCTTTTTGAGCTCGTTTTCAGACGCTGAAGGAGACACGCCGAGAATGTCGTAGAGTTTTGTGTCGGCAACGTTCGCCATGGTGAAGCTCAGCGCAGGGAGGTGAAGAGAGGAAACAGGCGCATGCGCAATGGGACTATTTTAACCTCCCTCCTGTCGAGGAGGGCGGTGCGTGCGCATGTGCGCTGTGACGCATTCGACGCTTTCTTCAAGTTCTCCCTTGGTTATGGTGAAACTACGTTTCCGAATTGTATTGCGCTGAAGATGAACTTCCTTTAAAGTCAAGTCATGTCGT